>JAVKPL010005527.1:0-10817 GCA_032173675.1 Gastrolobium villosum
ATAGACTACAAGATGCATTCTACTTTTCGGTAGCTGGGCTATCGGAGTAACTCCACAGTTAAGCGCGCTTGACTTGGAGCAATTCTGGGATGGGTGACCTCCTGGGAGTTTTCCTGGAGCTGTGCGAGCTTGTAACTTACAAAGCCATCCTGAAGTTCGTGTCAGGCGAATAAGTGGATCCTTGCAAGTTGCCAGGCGTTACACAAACAATCGAAATAAAAAAAATTCAGAAATCCATTAAGCAAAAACTATATTTCGGTAACAACATTCAATTCAAATATTAGAATCTGTAAAGAAGAAAATCATTTCCTCCAAATAGAGAAACAAAAATGGTCTAAAGCAGCAATCTACAATAAGCAAAAATTAATACCTTCAACGACTGCATTGTCCGAGAATTCCTCTTCCTATTATACTTCAATGAAGACTTGTTTGATGTGCGGTATCTTCTGTATAGTTCAGGGCAATTTCGAATTTGTAAAAGTTCAAGGTTGGTGAAGTGATTCATATCATCTGGGAGTGAATGCAACTTTGGACAATTCCAAAATTACAAGTGTTTTGAGACAAATTGAAGCTGACAGCTGCTCGGGAAGCTCCTCAAGATTACCACAATCTTGAATACTCAAAGAATGTAATGTGCTCACAGATCTTTGCAGCCATTCAGGCCAAGTCACCAGCTGTGGCAAACAACAAAGTTGTAGAAACTTTAACGGTAATTGAGGTATTTGGTTGTCAACGCCCTTTGACAGTTCCAACTTATCGCACTTAATAATAAACAAATCCTCTAGGTTCGGAGAAGCATGAACTGGCAAAGACTTTAGATTCCCACAAGAAACAATTTCAAGCCGTTTAAGATTAGGAAGTTGTATCCCTTCTAAAAATGACTCCAAATTGTCACAATGCTGTACAGATAATATTTCTAGAGAAGTCAATTTTGCAATATCATTGTCCGGAAAATCAGATTGCTTTGTGGTTATACTCAAAATTCGAAGGCTGATCAAGTTTCCCATTCCTTTGGGCAATGTTTGTAGATTTGGGCATTTAGAGAGGTACAAGGCTTGCAGATTTTGGAGCTTGCTCAATGATTTAGGGACACTCTTCAGCATTTGATTATTATTGAGAGAGAGATGTCTTAAATGTTTCAACTTACCAATGGAGCGGGGCAAACTCTCATACTCAGAATTAACTACTTTCAAAAACCGCAAGTATTTGCACCTCGACACCAATGTTTTAAAGAAAACTTCATCGTTGGCACACGCAGGAAAAAGTACGGTTCTCAAACCTCTCGGAATGGAAGTTTGACCATGCAAATCATTTTTGACGAATGACACATGCTGGGCATTCTCAAATATATTCTGTCCGCAGGAATTTATGAGCTGAAACTCATTGTTTGCAACATACATTGCAAGATCATGCACCAAATCGTGTAATTTAAACATGCAAGCAGTACCAAAGTCAATAAAATCTTGAAGGAAAGATCTTGATTGTAGCTCACGCAAAATTCGATGCCAAAATCATGCAGTGTTTTGTTTTTGTTTGGTGATGGAAGAAAACCATGTGCCTCCCAAAGCCTAATAACATGAAAACCACAGAAACGAAAGTCTTTTGGGTAAAGGGAGAAGCAAGCGAAACATGGTTTTAAATATGAAGGGAGCTGATCATAACTTAATTGTAAAGCAGGAAGAATGTCATCTTCTTTTTGTGGTAAATTCCAAATCTCATTGTCTCTAACAGACTCCCAGTCTTTCATATCAACTTTCAAGAATAATGAACTCCCTAATATGAAGGGAGCTGATCATAACTTAATTGTAAAGCAGGAAGAATGTCACCAACTTTTTGTGGTAAATTCCAAATCTCATTGTCTCTAACAGACTCCCAGTCTTTCATATCAACTGCTCCATATCACAACTTTTAAAGCTTTCCTGGTGAGTTAGGGTGGGAGCAGATGTACTACTACCCGCATCAGACTTGAGAATTTTACGAAGCAAATCCTCAAGCTCAAAATTGTCAGAGACACACACCCACATCTTCAATGGGAAAGACTTATCATCTATACTCTCATCGTTAAACACCAACTGAGCAAGTGTAGTCTTCCCCAAGCCTCCGATTCCCACGATGGGGATAACAGGGAGACTTCTATCATCACCATCATGTTGTAACAAAAGCTCTAAAATTTTATCTCTATCATGTTCCCTTCCTATCACATCCGAAGCATCAACATGTGAGTGAGTCATTTCCCTCCCATGCACAACACGTGCATCATTCTCAATATTTTGAAGGCTAAACTTATGCCTGTCAGCGGCAACCTTGTCTAATCTGTGTTTGATATGTTTGATCTGATGCGCCATTCGAAGACGATAAACAAGAGGATTTGAAGTTGAAAAGAAACGGCGTACCTTCCTTGTGTTGCTACCGTAAGTGTTGACAACATGCTTTCGTAAGTCTTCGCACTCAACATCATCGATTATGTCTTCGGCATCAGAGAAAACACGCTTAATCTGTCTAAGCCACACACGCAACTCATTGTTCTGTTGCTGCTTTTTCTCTCTGCATCCAACAGCACAGCTTTGATGAGTGACGCAGTTTCTTTGAGCTCTCGCAGATCTTCGTGCACACCAAGCACCAAAGAAGCTTCTTCAATAGCACGAGAAGCAATCTTCCCAATGAGTGATTCTGCGACGCTGAAGATAAGGGATTCGGCCATGATTTTGGGGGAAAGATGAAAGAGCAGAGAAAGGAATGCAACTGTACTTCTGAGAAGTGTGTGGTTGGAAGAGGGGAGCCAAGAAGAATTGTAAGAGTATACAAGGTCAAGTCAACGGCTAAGTCTAGCAAGATATCTTAAGCACTTCCAGACTTACAGTGCACTCATTCGGCTCTGAAGTAAAAATAGGCGCAGGTTTGATTTATAACTCTTACAATCTCAATAATGTTTTCCCGGAGAACATTAATGGAGAGTATCAATTAGGTTATAAAAGTTGTAAAAAAAAAAAAAAAAATTGTAAACGTAACGCTCTCATTACGGGTATGTTTTATTGTGTTCTGTTTTTTTTTTTAATTTTGTAAAATAGTTACGAAAAAAGTTATTTTTTATATTTTTTTCTTTTTAAAAATTAAAAACTAAAATAGAAAATAAAAATAAATAAGACATGTTCTTTAAATTTGATTAAAAAAAAACAGTTAGAATGTTCAAAATATTTTTTACAAAATAGATCTTACCAAACAAATTTTTTTTTTCTGAAAATCAAAAAATAATTTTTAAAAACCACAATAAAAAAGAGCCTATATATCTCTGATATTTTTCATAGACCTTTCATCAACTCAATGGGCTGATCTGGCAAGTCACTATTTCTTTACCTTAAAATTGTAAATAAATTAACTCATGCTCAAACAATAGTTAGTAGAGAAAAAAAATTGCTTTTACCAAAAAAGAGAAAAAAAATTGAAGGTGAGAAAAATTTTTTATGGGATCTATTTAAAAAATATTAGTGTAGGAGATAATAATTTTTTTATGTAACATAAAAAAATAATTCCCATAAATTATTCTCCAACATATAGAAGTGCTAAAATAAGAAGAAAAAAAATATTTGTCTTTTTAAATAATATAAATTTTTGTTATTTTATATTTGCAAAAAAGTGAGATTTATACTTTTTTTATTTTTTGTCTATTTTTTTCTTATGATGTATCTTTATATTCTTTAAAATTACACATACTTTTTCCTTATGAGGCGTTTGGTATGGGAGATTTTTTTTTTACCTAAAAAAAAAATTGTTGGCAATTTGGTAGAATTCTTTTATCCCGTATAAGTCACGAAAAAACATTTGGTTTGCCAAAATTTTGCTAAAAATTTGAGTTAATTTTATTGATGCTATATTTTGTTGATTGTAAAATATTGATGCGAATATGAATCAAAATTATCAAAATATCCTTAATTTTTTAAAGGGAAAACTTTACTTTCACCCATTGTGGTTTGCCTGTGTATCATTTAGCACCCTGTGGTTTAAAAATTATCATTTACATCCCTTGTGGTTACACTATGTGTCATCTAACCACCTGAATGACTAAAATACACTCCTCATAATACAAAATATCACAAAATACAAATTATCATTTTGTTAATGGATAGTTCATTTGAGGGTGTCATCCTGTAAAATAAGGATTAAGCAACAAGTCTTATCAAGAAATAATATAACAGACAAATAAAACGCTATTACAGCAGTTTAAAGAACTAAACAAAAGTCTTCAATTCACGGGATGTATCATTTTCCCAAGCAACAAGACGTGTTCTTCACTTCACTGAATGTATTGGACCTTTACCAGAGTGCAAAACCTTTTTTTTCTCATGGGATATTTTTATAGTTAAAATAATACACAAGAGAGTGAACAACTAAGAATCTACGGCTTTAAGTATTAGAAGAATCTGACAAACCTGATCACGATAGCCGGATAGCCGAACCACTTCTTTGAACAAAAAAAATATAAATTCCCAGTTAAACCGCCAGCAACAATTCTCCTACAGGTGTTTCTTGCATGACTCGGGTCCAAAGAAAATTAAATACTGTGAGTGGTAAGGACTAAGGAAGAGATTGTGATTTCAAGTAATAATCTCCAACAAGATATGAGTATTTTTGATATTTTATATTACGAGGATATTTTAGTCATTAAGGGAGTTAAATGACACATAGTGAAACCATAATGGATGTAAGTGACAATTTCTTAACCACATGGTGCTAAATGATACACACACAAATCACAATGGGTGAAAGTGAAGTTTTCCTTTTTTTTAAATATGGAAAGTGAGTCATCATCAAACATTCTTTTTTTTAGAAAAAAATGAATCAAATGTTCGTTTTTTAAAATTCAAGACCATGGGCAAAAAAATTACCAAAGGCTGAATGGGATAATTTTTTGTCTTTGTGTAATTTAAAAGAGAAATACTCAAAAAAATTGATAATATTTTGTTCACAATACTCATACCAAAGATAATAAATAAATATTGTTTTCTTCATTCTATAACAAATACTCATACCAAAATAGACTTGAAAGAACGGTGTCTCTTACTTAAAAAAAAAAAGAAAAAAGAACGGTGTCAGATATCACTATTTTCACCACATAATCGTTGGTATTAGAATGAGAAGATAATGCTTCACTATTTTCCTAAAATTCACAATTAAGAAAAAGAGAGAAAGTATTTTGCGCTGTAAAGTTCCTTTTATCTTTCTTATTCTCTCCCCAATGCTCTTTGTGAGGAGATTTTTGAAAAGATTGGATCACTTACTTTTCCCTCACAGCTGTCCTAGCTCTGCCGACAGAGACAAAGGAAGAGAATAATTGATAACCAGTTACATTAAGAGAAGGTAAAATTATTTATTTTTTTAAATGACATAACTTATATTCTTTTAAATAATATAATTTATATTTTTTTACTCTTATAAAAAAATATGACCCACATTTTTATTTTTTTTGTTAACTCTCTCATTTTTTATTTATCTTTTTTTCTCTTTTAAAATGACATAATTTTACATCTTTTAAAATGATATATACTTCGTCCTAAACAGAATGGACAAAAACTACTCAAAAGAAAGAAAAGACAGCACTTAACACCTTCATTATTATCTCGCCATTTAGAGATAAGTATAATTTTTAAAAAGAAAAAGCCCGTGGGATTATTTTTTATCATTTACTTACTATGTTGCTAAATGGGGACGGCCAAAGCTCAAATACCAGATTATCTCCATCGTGACAACCATTTTAGATTGATGTTCAATAAAAAAAATGCTGATATGTTTATGCTTATTCATAAACTTTCATCACTTGACAAACATTTTATTTCATATACATAAACATACATATTCATGTGGTAATTAAAGAAATTATTTTAAACAAAAATTACCCTTTCCAAAGTAATCACTGCGACTAGTACTCCAGAAGGGGCTTTTTGACCTATCAAATTTAAATTTATAAAACTCTGACCAAAATAAACTTATGGTCAAACTAATACCCGGAGTAATGCATTTGGACGCGGCATGTCAGTCACCGGAATAAGACGCGGACGAGTGGCTATCGTTTTAGAAAACGTTTGGACATGTGCCGTTTGTGTGTTGCACATAACACGTCCCGTTGAATCACGTTTCTTGTGAGGAAAAAGTCATTTGATCGACGTGTTGTAAAACGTTAGGGAAGCTAACGTGTTCAGGAACAACCTGTCACGTCTTCCAAGTTGCAACACCTCATTTGCATATTAGAAGAAAGAGAGTGAAGAAGCTATATTGGAATGGTTTTGGACAGAAGCAAATAGCAAACTTTTTCAAAGGTTTTCAGACAGTACAAGGAACATAACAATGGTTTTGGAGTAGCAAAAGCCAAAAAATGAACAAAAATTCTTTTGGAGGGTACCCATATTCTTCAAAGCGCTCTCACTCTCTCTCTCTCTCTTCATATAAATAAATTTTAATCGTTATTTCATGTGTATCTTACAATTATAATTTATTAAAAATAATTAATTAATTAGTATGACCTAATAAATCATAACTATTAGATTTACGAAAATTAACGGTTAAAATTTGGTGTAAGATTAATCTTATACTTATATAAATTTATCCTACCCCTATTTTTATTTATGTGGACGCTGCAAACTAGTAACTTCTTTATGACAAAAATTTTTTTTTTTTTGGTAAAAGGACAAAAATTTATTTAGTCTTTAGTCTTAACAATTTTATTATCGATAAATAACAACTGCTCCCCAAAATAAAATAAAATATATAACTACTGCGAGAAAAATTATAATATATACATAAAATTAATAATTAATAGAGTAATTAATTATTTAAAAATGATATTACTTTTTATAATTACTCGTAATCATAATTGTCTCTGATAACATAAAGCATACTTTTTTATTAAAACTTTAAAAAAGTTAATCTTTGTGACACTAAAATTTAAGTGTAATTTTACCAAAAAATAAAATATAAATTAAGTGTAAAAAATCATAAATTCATTAAATCATTAAATTGTAAGATCAATTTTACAATATGAACCTGCTTAAAAGGGACAACCATATTCCATATAATCTGTACTCAATCTTCACTAAAAACTTAGTTTTATAAAATACTAATTTTTTTGGGCTAACCTATGTTAACTAAATAAAATAATTATAATTATTAAAATTACTTTATAATGTTACGAATAAATTTTTTTCATATTATTTTAATACCACTAACCTATATTTTTAATATACCATTCTAAACCTAATTGCCCCTAACCTAAACTTAATTCTTCAAATTTTACAAATAAAGAGAGGATGAACAATTACAAACCTATACGTACAAAAATACAATAAAAAAATTTCACGAAAAAAAATACAATAAAAATTCATACAAATTTTAACAAATGGCAATAAATATTTCGCTACCATTAAATAATTGTCATTTAAATTTATTTTCTGTGCAGTGTATCTAAAAACAATATTATTCTGTATGTTAGTGTTCTTGAATATTATTAATACGTTGGTAGAAAGATTTTATTTACAATAAATTAAGAAATGGACATGATGTGAGTGTTCTTGGCTTTTGCTACTCCAAAACCATTGTTATGTTCCTTGTACTGTCTGAAAACCTTTGAAAAAATTTGCTATTTGCTTCTGTCCAAAACCATTCCAATATAGCTTCTTCACTCTCTTTGTTCTAATATGCAAATGAGGTGTTCCAAGACGTGACAGGTTGTTCCTGAACACGTTAGCCTCCCTAACGTTTTACAACACGTCTGATCAAATGACGTTTTTCTGGATGTCCAAACATTTTCTAAAACGATAGCCACTCGTCCGCGTCTTATTCCGGTGACTGACATGCCGCGTCCTAATGCATTATTCCGGCCATTAGTTTGACCATAAGCTTATTTTGGTCAAAGTTTTATAAATTTAAATTAGATAGGTTAAAATGTCTCCAGAAGGAGAGTATTCTCTTCATTGTGGATTATGTTGTTCATGTGAGAGTGTGAGACTATAAATATCAGAATTCATAACGATTTATTAATGGCATTATTGGTGTTCTGGGAAACCCTACAGCTTAAGCCCAATACGATCAGGTCCAATTGTTTATGGATGCCCACGTCAGCTCTATTGGCCAAAGGCGAATGACGCCCTCCACCTCCTACCCCCGACAGGAGTGTTCCTAAGGTAAGATATTTTAATGTCTTACCTAGGGATCAGGCACCTGCAAAGAGATCCTTCAGAGTCCTTAAATAAAATATCCGCTAGCAGGGACAAGGCAGCGACCGCCACCACAATAACAGAGGGTGTCATCTCTGCCACCGCCTGAACATAGGGTGTCTAGCAGCTCCCAAGGAGAGTTGACCTCCTCCTACCTACTCGCGTGAGGTAACTCCTTCTTTCTCCTATAAATACCCCCATAACATCTAAGAGAAGACTATTATGTACAGTTACTCTGACCCTTTGCATTACCAACTCGCAATATACTATCTACTATCCACCCATTGGCGTCTTATGTGGGAAGCTATACATTCCAATTCCCATTTTTCTACACCAAGCTGACAAAGGTGAAACCACCGATCCTCATGGCTGTCACTACTAGAAGAACTCACCAACCCAGGGCTATAACCCCAGAAGTTCAAGCACAGACCGTATGTTGAGATGTATATTTTCCAAAGAAAAGAGTTATCGTTCTCAGGGAACTGGTTGAATTATTTTTCTTTTTATTAATCTGAATTAAAAATTCTATAATTGGAATTTTTTACGGGTTTATGGTAAAAAGAGAATTTTTTTTGTATTCTTATTCAACTATCAAAATATGATCTAAAGTACAGAAGTGTTTATCAATGTAAAGGGCTTCTGAGTATGTTAAAATCATGAATGACACAAAAGTATTGCATTCCTGCAAATTTCGTTCAAGGCTACAGCGAGTTTATCTCAATTTCCGAAGTACTACAACAAGTTTAGTTGAAACTTCCCAGAATCAACATTAACATTCAAGAAGAACTTTTTCCAAAGGATCTTGAGTCTTTATAGAAAATTATCAGAAATCACCTTTGATTATCCCTAATCCAAAAGGGTTCAATCGATTCTTAACAGAAACGCATTTCCCAAATTGTTTCTGTTGAAAAACTCAAGTTTCATTCCCATGAATCTCTTGAGTTGAAAAAGTAAAAAGAATCAATCAAATGAGAAAACACAAACAATAACGAAGAACATCAAGAAATATTCATCCAATCATTCAATCATACCCAGAAAAGAAAAGAACTAGAAATCCATTATCAGAACAACTACGAATCTGAAACGTAAAGAACAAACATTACCAAGTTCAGGAATGAACCGGTCCTTCAAACATCAAGAACCCTGAACTAGATCTACTGTCAACAATCTCCAGGAGTGTGGAAACCGACTGCTTCGCATGCAGATCCGTGATCCTCTCCCTTGAAGACGCGTTGTCAAGGCACTCCAAGATCGAGGATGTGGACGAAGAAAATTGCTCGCGAACAAGAACCCACACAAGAAAAGAAAATCGAGAAGTGTTTCTCAAAAAGCAGAAAGTAAAAAACGAAAGAAGAACTCAGACTAAGACTTTTTCTATATTTCTAAATCTTTTTTCTAATGACTAATATCTATTATCTCTCTCTGATATATCCTTTTCTTTCTTCAAAATCATCAGAAAAGCCTCCTTTCATCACAGCCATCCATTTCTTTTTAATCCATCGGTCCAGAATTGCTCCCTCCTTTTTCATGTGAGCTGAAGATAAAAAATAAATAAAATAGGTAAGTAACAAGCCAAATATTATCATTTTTACATCTTACCTTTATTTTTTACATGGGTCTTTACTTAACTCAATTGAGCTTAATTTACCTGCAAAAACAATAATTAACATCCCAAAGACACTTAAATAACATAAAATAATATAATATAAATATATATAATTTAGTGCTAACAAAATACCCCAAACTTAACCAATTGCTTGCCCTCAAGCAATCAAACAAACTTTTATTCAGAAAATAACCGGTTAGGTTCAAATGCAGAATCACTTAGCACTATTAAATTAAACTTAATAACTTAGATAAATTTATCAACCTTCTATGCAAAACATCATACTTCTTAAAGCATTGACCAGGCTTAATGCTAACCAATTCCTTCATCAAATTAATCATCTAACTCCAGTCAATCAGTAATTTTAGAAGCATTTCAATCAAAACTCATGCACATTCAATCAGTTGCAAACCTTAATTTAAACTGATTCAATTGACATTCCACTGTATTCCTTTCCAGATATTTTCAATTAATCACACTCTTTCAAATTTTATAAGGAAGGTTCACTCATTGTCATCATGCATGAATGTTTCCAATCTACACAACCATTCAGAAACCTGAAGTCCAACATGCTACTTCCATCATAGGGTCTTTAAAGCTTGTAAAGAGGCAGGGCTAGGATTGTTGTTTTTCTAGTCACTTGGCTAATTAAGCTAACCCTTTAGTGTCTAACTATTCCTCATAAGCTTTTTTTTTCTGATCTTTTTTTTTCTAAACAAGACAAAGGGAAAATACTGACTTTCTTCTCCCTTTTGTATTGATTACCTCTTTTTTATTTTTCACCCCTTTTACAATTTTTTTACTTTTGCTTTTTCCTTCTTTTTTTTTTTTTTTTACAGTAAGCTCAGAGATCTTTTTTATTTATTTTACAGAGACTCTTTTTATAAGATCACTTGTTCCCCTTTTTCTTCTAACATTTTTTTTTACCTCATGAATTTTCTTTCTTTTTCTTTCCCTTCTTTTTACAACCAATTTCCTTGCCTTTCTTCAGATTTTATTCACAATAA
>JAVKPL010005528.1:0-10761 GCA_032173675.1 Gastrolobium villosum
ATTTTTTTGCCTGTTCTGGTAGGATTACGTCATTGCTATTGTTTTTGCTTTCAAGATTTGGAGGCATTACCTGTTTGGCATGAAGTTTGCTGTATTCAGTGATCACAAGAGCCTGAAGTATCTGTTGACCAGAAGGAGTTGAACATGAGACAGCAAAGATGGATGGAGTTCTTGAAGGACTACGACTTTGAGTTGAGGTACATCCTGGCAAGGCCAATGTGGTAGCCGATGCTTTGAGTTGGAAATCCGTAGACTATCCGCGCTTGATGATGAGCGACTCAAGGTGATCGAAAAGTTCAGAGACTTGAGAGTGAACTCCTTGTTTGGGGGCGCACTGCTCGAAATGGAAACAGCAGAAGTGATTAATGAGCTGATGGAAAAGATTAAAGAGGCGCAAGTGCAAAGAGAGTGCCTTGATTATGTGAAGAAAACAAGACGGTGTGTCTTGGAACGAGGATGGATTGCTGTTGTTCCAAAAGAGGATTGTTATTCCTCGCTGGCCATTGACCGAAGAGGTTATGGCGAGAAGGTCGTAAGGGCCGGTTTACTATCCACCCTGGTGCCACGAAAATGTACCAGGACTTAAAAAGAAATTTTTAGTGGCCGGGCATGAAGAAGGACATAGCGGTCTACGTGTCCAAATGCCTTATATGTCAGAAAGTATCGAGGTCGCACCACCCGAAACCGTCTGGTAAACTTCAACCTCTTGAAATTCCAAAGTGGAAGTGGGAGAGTATTTCCATGGACTTCGTGGTGGGATTGCCTAAAACTCAGGCTGGTTGTGACTCTATTTGGGTCATAGTGGACAGATTGACCAAGTCAGCCCAATTTTCTTCTAGTGAAGGTGAGCTTCACTACATAGCAGTTGGCCAAACCATATGTCCGTGAGATTGTGAGGCTTCGGGGTAGGAGAGTATCATCAGTGATAGGGACCCGAAGTTCACATCTTGGTTCTGGGAGGCGCTGCAGACTTTGGTACGCAATTGAGATTGAGTACCGCCTATCACCCTCAGACTGACGGACAGACTGAGCGGACCATCCAGACATTGGAGGACATGTTGAGAGCTTGCACGGAGCAGGTTCTACATGGGATAGGTACCTTCCGTTGGTGGAATTCTCGTACAACAATAGTTTTCATGCTAGCCTGGGCATGGCACCCTACGAGGCGCTGTATGGTAGGAGGTGTTGGACTCCTACCTGCTGGTCTGAGGTTGGAGATAAAGAGCTATTTGGCTTGGACTTTGTCCAAGATACTACCCAGCAGATCCAGATGATCAGGGAAAGGTTGAAGCAGGCGCAGAATCGCCAGAAAAGCTACTACGATGACAAGCATCGTCCACTGGAGTTCAGTGAGGGTGAGCACGTGTTTGTGAGACTTTCACCTGTCACCGGTGTTGGACGGGCACTCGGAGTGAGGAAGTTGAGCCCTGGGTTCATTGGGCCCTACCAGATCCTTGGTAGAGTAGGACTTGTTGCCTATCGACTCGCCTTGCCTCCGTCTCATAGGAAATGATTCCATGATTGACCTTAATAATTATTATTGGGCTCAAATAACTATACTGAGTGAGTAAAAATGCTGAAAGTCGCTTTTCGGAAGAAAAGCGCAGATACCGGTTCTGCTACCCGGTATAAATGTGTGCTGGAAAAGTATCCCGAAAAATTATAACGAATGCATGATAATTACTAGAATATTATGTAGGACTTGTAAAACAAGTTTCAAGTCAAAATAATGTAATCTGATGCCAGAACTGATACTGGCTATGGAAAAGCGCGTACCGGAAAGGTGCTCCGAAAAATAAAATAAAAATATGACAAATCTTAGAAAAATGAGTAGGTCTAGATTCCAAAGTTTGGGATCAAGATCTTTTGCGTTGCTATTAAGGCTAATACTGCGCGTTGTAGCTTAACCTCTTTAAATTCATTAGTTGGCACAGATTTCTAGGTCAGAAATCTCTTCATGTACGTGCCCCCATTCCTGAAAAATACTCCAGCCACCTCTTGACACCCTCTCTTCCATTTTTGTGAGGCAAGGAGCTTCCTTTCTCCTTAGTTTCTTCTTCACACACCTTGAACTTGTGGGAGCTTGCTTGGTGAGGGTGAGAGTTGGCCTTGGGACTGCATTGTTGTCCCATTTCTGAGTTGAGGGAGCAGTGGAGTATAGGTGTGAGGCTAAGTTCTTTTGTGAGAAGAGTGGAGGTCATGATCATGGCATTTTAAGGTCCAAGAAGCAACCATTGGTGCCAAGAACCAACCTTCGGTGTGCTATTTTCGTGCACAGTGTTGTGGCTGACTTTGGAGCTGTTGAGTGAGCTCCAAGAGCATTATCTACTCTGCTTTTGGCTTGTGGTATGATCATCACCTTTGAACTTGTGTTTAGATGCTTAAAAATGGAACCTTGATGCATGGATAGAGTTAAGTTAATAACTTAAGGGTGGGGTAGGTTAAACACACCTAGAAATGCATGTTTAAGTGCCTATAATCGGTTAAAAAGTTGAACCTATGGATTGGATATTCACGAAATGCAGAAACTGCATTCTGTCGTGAGATATCCGGATATTGTCGAGCAGATATCCGGATATTCATATCCGGATATGGGGACAGCAACAAACCTGTTTCGGTAAAAATTCGATATCTTGAGCTACAGAGCTCCAAATCGAGTGCCGTTTGGACCTATGTGTAGCTAACACATAAGTTTATAACACTGTAAAATTTTGTAGCCATTGGTGGTTTGTTCTCAGTGTTAGTTTAAAGTCGCATCTTGGTTGCTGGAAATTCAGTTGGCAGCAGTCACTTTGCGAAAATCATAACCGGAGTTATACAACTCCGATTGAGACATAAGATATGTCGTTGGAAAGCTTGTGAGGTCTAGTTTAACATATTAAAATCTCAGAATTTTTGGTAAAGAATTACAACTGCAGTTTTAATAAAATGGAACCTTGGGAGTGATATCTCGCGAAATGCAGAAACTGCATTCTGTCACGAGATATCCGGATATGATATCCGGATATTGGTATCCGGATATGGGCTTGGAGATATCCGGATATGGATATCCGGATATGCCCCCGACATATATCCGGATATTCTGGGTTTTCGAAGAACAGTGAGGTACTGTTCATACACATCGGAGTTATGGGTTTGTGGACCCTATTTTGATGGAGTTGAACTTCTGTAAATACTTAATTAAGTCAGAATCAAGGGACTAAGGGCTTGTGGCTTGGTGGGAAGCCTTAAGACGTAAAACATAACAAAGAAACGTAGTCTTTATATTTATTCGTACCAGCTATGTTATTGATATGATTGCTGGTCTAAATCAGATTGTGATTTCTGCTGTGTTGGACCTTGAGCGGTGAGGACTCTTGGCTTGGATTGATTGCTTGCAAGGTAAGCTTTTGTGTCCTCGGTTTAGCCATTTTGTGGTTCCACCATGTCCCATGGGGATGTGGTTTATGCATGCTGTGTTACATGCTTTGATGTTTTTGAAATGCTGTTGAGCTATTATATGCAATGTGCTTTTATGATATGCATGTGGTGTCCACCTATACGGTAAGCCTGAGTATGTAGTACATACAAGATGGTGAGGCTGTGGGTGAGGTGCAAGCGGTGTTCCTTGTACTCATGTGGTTTTAGACGTATTCCTGCATTTCTCTGGCCAGTAGATTTGATAAACACACATGGCATGATTATCTGCTGCATCGCATAGTTTTGGAACTTATATTGTAAATACTGTTTTTGAACTTATATTACACATGTAAGTGAGCTTGGGGTGGAAGATCCTTGAGGACCCCTTGTCTTACTGAGATTTCTTGTTTAGAGATCTCACCCCACGTTTGGGGACGCTTATTTCAGGATCAGGTAATGTTGAGGGCTCAGGTGGCAGGAAGCCAGAGCTGAGTTGATGTTATTATGACATGCTGACATGCTGGATGTTGACTGCTGTTTATGTTTTCCCGCTTTGATTATGATATTATGCTGAGACTGTTGTTGGGCATTGTGCCTTATTTGGTGAGCATGGGGTTTGTCCATGCCACATGGTCTTGCTATTGTCTTTTTATTTTAAGTTGTAATTAAAGTATCAGGATTTTGACCGAGGCTATGTGTTGTAGTCCTGTGGCTTTAGATACTCACTTTATAATTATTTATGAGGTATTCAGTTAGTTGTCTTGCAATTTACATACAGGCAGTATTTTATGAAATTGATTAAGTAATCAAGTTGGCTAAGGTTAATGACGTCATAATTGAATTAAAGAAAAAGTTATTCCGCATTTTAATTAAGCGTGGCTTAATACGATAGTATGTTAACAATCCGGGTTAACACGGGCTGTTACATTTTATGGTATCAGAGCACTTTCTAGGGAAAAGCCTGTATGTATTGCAATAACTTAGGATGTTTCGTTGCGTGTCTACTTTGCGTTCTCTCTGATTGGTGTGTATTATGATAATGCATATGTGACCACATGGCGTGGGCCTGATCAACTCATTCTTTGTGTAACTTGTGCAGAGTCATGGTGCCACCAAGGAGGAACCCTAGTACGAGCGAGGATCAATCGGATCCTATCCTGGCTGCATTAGCTGAGATGCAGGCGGCCCGACTAGCCGACCAGGAGGCCACGAGGTTGGCAAACCAGGCGATGCTGGACGCCATCAGAGAGGCGAACCGGCGAGCCACTGCTGAGGTTCTGGAGGAGAACCGGATGGCCAACATGACTATGATGAGGGTCATGTTGGAGGAGTTGAGGGCTAGTCCTGCTGCTGGCCAGTGTCCTCCACCACCTCCACCGCTGCCACCGCCTCCACCTCCACCTAGTCAATAGGAGGACACCCAGAGTCAGATGGGTGAGGGCAGTCATTTGATGGGGGCTTTGCAAACCATCCCCGTATTTACTGAGGATCGTGACGAGATCGACCGCAGTCTGAATGCTTTCCGCAAGCATAAGCCACCTTCTTTCGACGGATCTTATGATCCTATTGCTGCTGCCATATGGTTACAGGCGTTGGACAAGATCTTTCGGATCATGCAGTGTACCGATCCGCAGAAGCTGATGTTTGCCACTTACATGCTGGAGGGCGAGGCCCATGAGTGGTGGACTAACATTTCTCACGTCTATGAGATGCAGGGCCGTGTGATGACGTGGCCGTTCTTCGAGGAGTGTTTTCTGGGTCAGTATTTCCCGTATGATGCACAGGAGAGGAAGCAAGGGGAGTTTGACCGCTTGGTTCGGGGCTCATTGTCAGTTGACGAATACCTGGCCAAGTTTAATGAGCTGGTGAAGTTTTCACACTTCAGGATGGCGAGGCCTACTCCTACATTCTTGGCTGCTAAGTTCCACAGGGGACTTAGTGAGGATATTGCTGGTTACTTAGCTGGGTCTGCTTCCAGAGATTTTGGGACACTGGTCCAGCAGTGTCGTGATATTGAGGACTTCTACGACACGAGTAAGGCCAAGAAGGCCAAGATTGAGGTGCCACAGGGTACTGGTGGTTCCGCTCCCTGGAGGAACAGGAAGTTTGCAAACAAGGGCAAGGGCAAACAGTTGGCGGCTAAGCAAGCGCCAAACCAGTTTAAAAAGACTTCTACTCAGGGGAACACAGCTAGACCTCCTGCTCCCAGATGCTCGGGATGCGGGAAGTCACATTTTGGGCCGTGTTCTACCGGACAGTTGATATGCTTCCAGTGTGGCAAGGAGGGCCACTACTCCAGAGATTTCCCGACGGCGAGAGTTGCTGCAGTGCAGGCTGTGCCATTGCAGATGGTTCCTACTGGGGCACCAGCCGTGCCACCTACTACGGGGCGTGTGTATACTTTGGATCGTCAGCAGTCGGACAGAGCTCCGAACCTGGTCAGAGGTACTGTTACCATTGGGGGTTCAGCTGTTGATGTATTGTTAGATTCCGGGGCAACGCATTCTTTTGTTGCTACCCCTATTGCTGTGGGGCTTGAGTTGCCCAATGATTTGCTTTCTCCACCGATGCGGGTGATCACCGCCACCGGAGAAAAATGTTTGACCTCCACTGTTCATCGCGATGTAGCGTTTCAGTGGGATGGTCGTGACTTCTCGGTAGATCTGATAGGATTGCCGATGGCCAACCTAGAGATTATTCTGGGCATGGATTAGTTGTCCAGAAACTGTGCATTGATTGATTGCTGTGCCAAGAGAGTGGTGATATCTCCGGGTGGGTCCACAGCCAGTTCCTCACCGTTCATTTCAGTCCTGCAGGCGAGGAGGGCCTTGAGAGCAGGGGCATTTGGCTATGTCATGTTGGGAGGTTTAGTGAGTGGGACACAGGAGGATCTCACTGGCATTCGTGTGGTGAGGGAATTCCTCGAGGTGTTTCTCGAGGAGATTCCTGAGTTTCCACCGCAGAGGGAGATAGAGTTCTCCATAGACTTATTGCTTGGTGTGGGGCCTATATCGTTGGCTCCATACCGGATGTCGCCACCAGAGTTGGCGGAGCTGAAGAAGCATATTGAGGAGCTTTCAGCGAAAGATTTCATTCGGCCGAGTGTGTCTCCCTGGGGAGCACCGGTCATTTTTGTGAAAAAGAAAGATGGGACCATGCGGTTGTGCACCGACTACAGACAGTTGAACAAGGTGACAATCAAGAACAAGTATCCTCTTCCACGCATTGATGATTTGCTGGATCAGCTCAGGGGTGCTTGTGTGTATTCCAAGATTGATCTCCGGTCCGGTTACCATCAGATACGAGTAAAGCCGGAGGATGTCCCAAAGACAGCGTTTCGCTCGAGGTACGGGCATTATGAGTACTTGGTGATTCCGTTTGGACTCACAAATGCACCTGTAGTGTTCATGGACAACATGAATAGGATCTTCCAGCCGTACCTGGATCAGTTTGTGATCGTCTTCATTGATGACATCTTAATTTACTCCAAGACGGAGGAGGAGCATGCTGAGCACTTGAAGATTGTTTTGCAAGTGTTAAAAGAGAAAAAGCTATATGCTAAGCCGTCAAAATGTGAGTTTTGGCTCAAGGCGGTGAAATTTCTGGGTCATGTGATTTCCGCTGATGGAGTTGCAGTTGATCCTGACAAGATTGAGGCCGTGATGGATTGGGAGAGGCCCAAGACGGTTACAGAAGTGAGAAGCTTCTTGGGTTTGGCTGGGTACTACAGGAGGTTCATAGAGGGATTCTCCAAGATGGTGCTACCGATGACCCACCTTACCCGAAAGGAGACTCCATTCGTGTGGACACATGAGTGTGAGAAGTGTTTCCAGGAGTTGAAGGAGAGACTGACTACTGCTCCTGTATTAGTCCTTCCTGATCCTGCGGAATAGTTTGAGTTATACTGCGATGCCTCTGGAAAGGGGCTAGGCTGTGTGTTGATGCAGAAAAGGAAAGTTGTTGCCTATGCTTCAAGACAGTTGAAACCTCATGAGGAGAACTACCCGACTCACGACTTGGAGTTGGCAGCCATTGTTTTTGCTTTCAAGATTTGGAGGCATTACCTGTTTGGCATGAAGTTTGCTGTATTCAGTGATCACAAGAGCCTGAAGTATCTGTTTGACCAGAAGGAGTTGAACATGAGACAGCAAAGATGGATGGAGTTCTTGAAGGACTACGACTTTGAGTTGAGGTACCATCCTGGCAAGGCCAATGTGGTAGCCGATGCTTTGAGTTGGAAATCCGTGAGCTTATCCAGCTTGATGATGAGCGACTACGAGGTGATCGAAAAGTTCAGAGACTTGAGAGTGAACTCCTTGTTTGGGGGCGCACTGCTCGAAATGGAAACAGCAGAAGTGATTAATGAGCTGATGGAAAAGATTAAAGAGGCGCAAGTGCAAAGAGAGTGCCTTGATTATGTGAAGAAACAAGACGGTGTGTCTTGGAACGAGGATGGATTGCTGTTGTTCCAAAAGAGGATTGTTATTCCTCGAGGGCCATTGACCGAAGAGGTTATGGCAGAGGCTCATAAGGGCCGGTTTACTATCCACCCTGGTGCCACGAAAATGTACCAGGACTTAAAAAGAAATTTTTAGTGGCCGGGCATGAAGAAGGACATAGCGGTCTACGTGTCCAAATGCCTTATATGTCAGAAAGTAAAGATTGAGCACCAGAAACCGTCTGGTAAACTTCAACCTCTTGAAATTCCAAAGTGGAAGTGGGAGAGTATTTTCATGGACTTCGTGGTGGGATTGCCTAAAACTCAGGCTGGTTGTGACTCTATTTGGGTCATAGTGGACAGATTGACCAAGTCTGCCCATTTTCTTCTAGTGAAGGTGAGCTTCACTACATAGCAGTTGGCCAAACCATATGTCCGTGAGATTGTGAGGCTTCACGGGGTGCCCGAGAGTATCATCAGTGATAGGGACCCGAAGTTCACATCTTGGTTCTGGGAGGCGCTGCAGGAGGCTTTTGGTACGCAATTGAGATTGAGTACCGCCTATCACCCTCAGACTGACGGACAGACTGAGCGGACCATCCAGACATTGGAGGACATGTTGAGAGCTTGCACATTGGAGCAGGTTCTACATGGGATAGGTACCTTCCGTTGGTGGAATTCTCGTACAACAATAGTTTTCATGCTAGCCTGGGCATGGCACCTTACGAGGCGCTGTATGGTAGGAGGTGTCGGACTCCTACTTGCTGGTCTGAGGTTGGAGATAAAGAGCTATTTGGCTTGGACTTTGTCCAAGATACTACCCAGCAGATCCAGATGATCAGGGAAAGGTTGAAGCAGGCGCAGAATCGCCAGAAAAGCTACTACGATGACAAGCATCGTCCACTGGAGTTCAGTGAGGGTGAGCACGTGTTTGTGAGACTTTCACCTGTCACCGGTGTTGGACGGGCACTCGGAGTGAGGAAGTTGAGCCCTGGGTTCATTGGGCCCTACCAGATCCTTGGTAGAGTAGGACTTGTTGCCTATCGACTCGCCTTGCCTCCGAACCTAGCCAACATCCACGACGTGTTTCACGTGTCTCAGCTTCGGAGGTACATAGCAGATCCTTCGCACGTGGTGCAGCAGGATGATGTGGAGGTTCGGGAGAACCTAAAGACTCCCGTCGGACCACTCAAGATCCTCGATCGAGGCGAGAAACAGCTTAGAAGCAAGATAATTTCGATGGTCAAGGTGCAGTGGACTGGGCGTAGTCCCGAGGAGTGCACGTGGGAGCGAGAGGATGAGCTTCTCCGATAGTATCCTAACTTTCGAGACAGGTATGTTTCTGATTTTGAGGACAAAATCCTTAAAAAGGTGGGGTGAATGTAAGAACCCGCACCGCTAATTAAGGTAATTAGTGAATTAATTATGATAATTAGGAAATGATTCCATGATTGACCTTAATAATTATTATTGGGCTCAAATAACTATACTGAGTGAGTAAAAATGCTGAAAGTCGCTTTTCGGAAGAAAAGCGCAGATACCGGTTCTGCTACCCGGTATAAATGTGTGCCGGAAAAGTATCCCGGAAAATTATAACGAATGCATGATAATTACTAGAATATTATGTAGGACTTGTAAAACAAGTTTCAAGTCAAAATAATGTAATCTGATGCCAGAACTGATACTGGCTATGGAAAAGCGCGTACCGGAAAGGTGCTCCGAAAAATAAAATAAAAATATGAAAAATCTTAGAAAAATGAGTAGGTCTAGATTCCAAAGTTTGGGATCAAGATCTTTTGCGTTGCTATTAAGGCTAATACTGCGCGTTGTAGCTTAACCTCTTTAAATTCATTAGTTGGCACAGATTTCTAGGTCAGAAATCTCTTCATGTACGTGCCCCCATTCCTGAAAAATACTCCAGCCACCTCTTGACACCCTCTCTTCCATTTTTGTGAGGCAAGGAGCTTCCTTTCTCCTTAGTTTCTTCTTCACACACCTTGAACTTGTGGGAGCTTGCTTGGTGATGGTGAGAGTTGGCCTTGGGACTGCATTGTTGTCCCATTTCTGAGTTGAGGGAGCAGTGGAGTATAGGTTTGAGGCTGAGTTCTTTTGTGAGAAGAGTGGAGGTCATGATCATGGCATTTTAAGGTCCAAGAAGCAACCTTTGGTGCCAAGAACCAACCTTTGGTGTGCCATTTTCGTGCACAGTGTTGTGGCTGACTTTGGAGCTGTTAAGTGAGCTCCAAGAGCATCATCTACTCTGCTTTTGGCTTGTGGTATGATCATCACCTTTGAACTTGTGTTTAGATGCTTAAAAATGGAACCTTGATGCATGTATTGAGCTAAGTTAATAACTTAAGGGTGGGGTAGGTTAAACACACCTAGAAATGCATGTTTAAGTGCCTATAATCGGTTAAAAAGTTGAACCTATGGATTGGATATTCACGAAATGCAGAAACTGCATTCTGTCGTGAGATATCCGGATATTGTCGAGCAAATATCCGGATATTTATATCCGGATATGGGGACAGCAACGAACCTGTTTCGGTAAAAATTCGATATCTTGAGCTACAGAGCTCCAAATCGAGTTCCGTTTGGACCTCTGTGTAGCTAATACATAAGGCTATAACCCTGTAAAATTTCGTAGCCATTAGATAAGTGGTTTGATCTCAGTGTTAGTTTAAAGTCGCGTCTTGGTTGCTGGAAATTCAGTTGGCAGCAGTCACTTTGCGAAAATCATAACCGGAGTTATACAACTCCGATTGAGACATAAGATATGTCTTTGGAAAGCTTGTGAGGTCTAGTTTAACATATTAAAATCTCAGAATTTTTGGTAAATAATTACAACTGCAGTTTTAATAAAATGGAACCTTGGGAGTGATATCTCGCGAAATGCAGAAACTACATTCTGTCACGAGATATCC
>JAVKPL010005529.1:0-108266 GCA_032173675.1 Gastrolobium villosum
CGTAGGACTAAAGAGTAAAGCTCTTCGTGTTCAAAACACTAGAAAATCAGCAACCGATCAATCCTCATCTCAAGAGCCTCCTGTTTCAGCAAGAGTATCACAACGCCTTAAGGAGTTGGAGTCAGGCAAACTGCGCATACATTATGAAAGAGGATTCGACTTGACTGAAGAGGGAGGATACATGGAGCTTTTCGTCTGGCAACATGTTAAACCATGGCAATGGGAAAGTTTTGCGAGTCACCCCTCTGTTCGAGTGCCGGTCAGGTTGGTTCACGAATTTGTGGCCAACTTCCCGGAGGAGGATGAGCCTCTTCAAGTCCTAGTTCGAGGAAAGCTGGTGGATATATCCCCAGCAAAGATTCAAGAGGTTTATAACCTCAAAGATGGGGACTACAACTGGTACTTGAAGTGTCTAACAGACAGGACTCAAGCGAACGTTCATTCAATGATGGCAAAGATACTCACGGGAAATCCCAATACAAAATGGGATTCTGAAAAGATGCTAACGACTGAGCTCACAAAGGAAGCTCAAGTCTGGGCCAAATTTGTACGACACCGCATCTTCCCCAAATTGCACATGAACCACTTATCAACAAGAGTTGGTGTATTGGTTTATTGCATAATGCAAGGCCTGCCATTCTACCCTGAGAGGCTGATTCACCAGGAGCTGTGTGAGAATTCTAAGAAAACAACAGGACCATTTTATTTTCCATGTTTGGTAAAGCTGTTGTGTGATGCAGCCGGAGTCCCTTCTTCTTCTGAAGACAGGGAATTGGTCCCAATTCCAAATTCACCAATAAATGAGATCTGCCTGAAGAGGATAGCTGAGTCCAGCTTACGTAGAAAAAGAAAAACATCTTCAACTCAACCTCCTAAAGGAGCAGAAAAGGGGCAGGTTTCAGAAATGAATGATCAAATTATGGAACTGCAGCAATGTGTCAAGGGGTTGATTAAATATATAAAAACCTCTAGACATTGCTGTATGAAATCATATCAAGAGACCTTTCCCCAGGAGGAATTCCCTGAAATTCCAGCCTATCTTTTGCAACAAATTGGTGATGAGGGGACTTCAAGAGCTGCTGAGCAGGGGTCAGATGATGATGTGGTTGATGTGGATGATACTTTTTCTGAAAGCTGATATCAAGTGTTGGTACCCAGGTTCTTTATTCATTTATTTATTCATTTATTTATTTATTTATTTACTTATTTACTTATTAATTTACGTTTCAATTTATTATTATTTTTTGTATTGCTGTGAGGACCCAGCTTAATTTTAAGTTTGGGGTGATTTTGTGATTATATGCTGTCACCAATAATCTTTCTGTATTTGCTGATTGGCACATAATTTGTTTTTGTAATTTACTCTGTTTTGTATGTTGAGTTTATAGTAACTTGGAAATAATTTATAACCTGATGTGCTTGACATTATCATTGCTTGAGTATAGCCAGGTTTAAGTAATTTAATTCCTAGTCAATTAAGGATTTAACTTAGTTAATCAGTGTTTACATAAGCTTAAAATCAATTGGCATGCCATTCATTTTTGTTGTAATCCCTGATTTGCTGATTCACTGATAAACCACTGGATTAACAACCTATGTGAGGTATTTTGAACCTAAACACTCTATTCCTTTGAGAGTGATCATTGGTCATTATGTATTGATGTTTTGAATGCTGCACTCTGTTAGGATGACTGATATGCTATTTCTGTGTGATTGGGGCATTGTTTCAGAATATGTAGCCTAGAGCCAAAACCCTTACCCTTCAATTATATCCCTTGGTCCCTTTATTTGAGCCTAAGCCTTTCTTTTCTGTTTCACCCTGATATTATAAGCCAAATTCCTTGTCCACCCTATATAGCTATCTTTAGTGTTTAGCTAATGCTCGTTAGCTTAGAAATACAAAAAGCTAAGTAAGGCAAAGGGAAATTGGTTGTAAAAAGAAGGGAAAGAAAAAGAAAGAAAATTCAGGAGGTAAATGTTAGAAGAAAAAGGGGAACAAGTGATCTTATAAAAAGAGTCTCTGTAAAATAAAAAAAAAGATCTCTGAGCTTACTGTTTAAAAGAAGAAGGAAAAAGGCAAAAGTAAAAAAATTGTGAAAGTGAAAAATAAAGAAAAAAGGTAATCAATAAAAAAGGGAGAAGAAAGTCAGTAATTTCCCTTTGTCTTGTTTAGGCAAAAAGATCAGAAAAAGCTAATGAGGAATAGTTAGACACTAAAGGGTTAGCTTAATTAGCCAAGTGACTAGAAAAACAAAAATCCTAGCCCTGCCTCTTTACAAGCTTTAAAGACCCTATGATGGAAGTAGCATGTTGGACTTCAAGTTTCTAAATGGTTGTGTAGATTGGAAACATTCATGCATGATGACAATGAGTGAACCTTCCTTATAAAAAATGAAAGAGTGTGATTAATTGAAAATATCTGGAAAGGAATACAGTGGAATGTCAATTGAATCAGTTTAAATTAAGGTTTGCAACTGATTGAATGTGCATGAGTTTTTGATTGAATGCTTCTATAATTACTGATTGACTGGAGTTAGATGATTAATTTGATGAAGGAATTGGTTAACATTAAGCCTGGTCAATGCTTTAAGAAGTATGATGTTTTGCATAGATGGTTGATAAATTTACCTAAGTTATTAAGTTTAATTTAATGGTGCTAAGTGATTCTGAATTTTGATTTAACAGGTTATTTTCTGAATAAAAGTTTGTTTGATTGCTTGAGGGCAAGCAATTGGTTAAGTTTGGGGTATTTTGTTAGCACCAAATTATATATATTTATATTATATTATTTTATGTTATTTAAGTGTCTTTGGGATGTTAATTAGTGTTTTTGCAGGTAAATTAAGCCCAATTGAGTTAAGTAAAGACCCATGTAAAAAATAAAGGTAAGAAGTAAAAATGATAATATTTGGCTTGTTACTTACCTATTTTATTTATTTTTTATCTTCAGATCACATAAAAAAGAAGGCAACATGTGGAAGAAAAAGGAGGGAGCAAATCTGAACCGTTGGATTAAAAGAATTGGACGGCTGTGATGAAAGGAGACTTCTCTGATGTTTTTGAAGAAAAGAAAAGGATATATCAGAGGGGATTGTTAGATATTAGATATTAGAAAAAGATTTAGAAAAATAGAAAAAGTCTTTCTCTGAGTTTTTCTTTGTTCGTTTTACTTTTTGCTTTGAGAACACTTCTGGGTGTTTTTGTGATTCTTGAACGCGAGTATTGTTCGTCTAAGATCTTGATCTCGGAGTGCCTTGACAACGCGTCTTCAAGGGAGAGGATCGAGGATCTGCATGCGAAGCGGTCGGTTTCCACACTCCTGGAGATTGTTGACAGTAGATCTAGTTTAGGGTCCTTGATGTTTGAAGGACCGGTTCTTTTCTGAATATTGGTAATGTTTGTTCTTTACGTTTCGGATTTGTAGTATTTCTGATAATGGGTTTCTAGTTCTTTTCTTTTCTGGGTATGATTGAATGATTGGATGAATATTTCTTGATGTTCTTCGGTATTGTTTGTGTTTTCTCATTTGATGGATTCTTTTAATTTTTCAACTCAAGAGATTCATGGGAATGAAACTTGAGTTTTTCAACAGAAATAATTTGGGAAATGCGTTTCTGTTAAGAATCGATTGAACCCCTTTGGATTAGGGATAATCAAGGGTGATTTCTGATAATTTTCTAAAAAGATTTGGGAACCTTTGGAAAAAGATTTTCTTGAATGTTAATGTTGATTCTAGGAAGTTTCAATTAAACTAGTTGTAGTACTTCGGAAATTGAGATAAACTCGCTGTAGCATTGAACGAAAATTTGCAGGAATGCAATACTTTTTGTGTCATTCATGATTTTAATTGTACCCAGAAGCCCTTTTACATTGATAAACACTTCTTAATTTTAGATCATATTTTCATAGTTGAATAAGAATACAAAAAAATTCTCTTTTTACCATTAACCCATTAAATTCCAATTAAAGAATTTTTAATTCAGATTAATAAAAAGAAAAATAATTCAACCTGTTCCCTGAGAACGATAACTCTTTTCCTTGGAAAATATACCTCTCAACAGGTGTATCCCAAGGTTCTTCATATGGTATCAGAGTCTCGCCTCCCCCACTTTCTCTTGTAAAATTTCTTAGCACAGGTAGACTGAGCCTGTTGCATTATCCACTCTTCAAACCCAATGGGTTCTCGTGTGAGGGGGCGTGTTAAGATATATAGCCCCACATTGGTTGGATGAACAACTAATGTGGCCTTTGAACATCTATGCTCTGTGGTTGAAAATTCTTCAATTAAAGGAAAAGGCAACAAATTAAGAACACGTACATTCAAACAAACAGTGATGGGTGGGTTGTCAAATAGTTCCACATTTTTAGCCATTAAGTTGCTTGATCCTTCTATAATTCTTTTGAATAATTTCAAAGGTATCCCCTGGCCGTAACTGAAACTAATCTCCATCGAGCACTGTTGGCCGTAACTGAAACTAATCTCCATCGAGCACTGTTGGACCCTTTCGGGGGCGGCTCTCCCAAATTCTTTTTTTCTATTCCCATGGCTCGAACTCGAGACCTCTGGTTAAGGGGCTGAGGCTCCTTACCACAAGGAGTTTGGTGATCCTTGTATAATTCTTGTAATAGTTCTTATTTTCTTTCCCATGGATAGACTACGCATAGATGTGGACTTAATTTTCTCTTATTTTAATATTTAATCATAAAACTACTTATTTATGACTAAAAAGTAACGAGTTTGAATTAAAAGTGGACTTAATCAAACATTTGATTATGGCCTATAGTATTATATATTAAACATTTTTTGATACAATTGAAAATTAAACACATAGCCTAATACAAACTATTCAAACCTCTCGCCAGACCAATTCTAAGAAACTACCTGGAGAAAAAAAGAGTAGAGAAGAGAAGAGAACAGAATTAATGCAAGTAATCAATTTGACACATCGTGAAAGGAAATTTAACCTTACACAACCTGAAAAAGACTTAAGAAAACAGAGTAAACCAAACATAACAATAATACAGGTAACTTAAGCCCCTGCACGATTGCACCTTACATATATATCTACTATTTTTTAAGAGCCAAAGCAGACATAACAATCAACAACACAAAGATAACCACAGCAACGAACGATGACACCACTGCTCCACTAGTTTGTGAACAGAAATCTCCAAACTGATTGCATATTGCAAGCCAATTAGAGTCTTGATTTCCGTTGTGTGCCAAATAAACAATAGCAGCAGCTGAAGCAGCACTAGCAGTGGCCAAAGTCAAAAACACCTATACAAATTCATAAACAAACACAAGAAAATTTTAATTTAATTAAATCATGCAGATTTTTGAATACTTAAAATAGCTTTGCCATAATTATTGTGTCTAATTAAGGGTTAGGGTTCATAATTACTGTGTCTAGGATGATCAGGAAAAGCCTTGGTCCAACTGCATGAGGGCGTATGATGGTTACTATAGAGAAAGGTAGGGATAGGACCAAGTAGCCACCCACGAGTGCCATTGTAATAACGAAAAACCTGCATTTTGATAAGCATAGGTTATAAATGAATGAGTGCAAATATATATACTTTTGGGAAAATCTCAATCATTCATTCATATATTAATAAGACTCATTCATGTATCAACAAGATAACGACTAAAAAAGGTTTAATGTTTAGGAAACCGTTTACAAATTTTTTTTATAAATTATACTAAATCTGACCGGTCATACATTCTTGATTGAAGTATGACCAATCAGACATAATATAGTTTATAAGAGTTTGTAAATATAACATTCTCCTAATGTTTATGGTCCAAATTAGAGATAAAGTTATATCTTGTGTAGATACATGGGAGTGAGTGTGTGTGGTCCTCTTAGGAGATGAGAGAGAAAAAGGGACTCCATCTATCCTCGTGAAATAACTTTATTTCCGGCTTGCTGAAGAAACATTAAACCCTAATCATTTATGATCTTTTGTGTTATTTTGTTGTTAAATTAAATTGTGACCATTGATACGTGAATGAATGATTTATATGTTTAATGTTGAGATATATAGTCCCACATTGGTTGTATGAATAACTAATGAATGGTTTATAAAGGCTTAGGCACTCCCACCCTTTGAGCTAGCTTTTGGGGTGGTGTATCTCAAGGTTCTTTACATGGTATCAGAGCCTCGCCGTCCCTCACTTTCTCTTGTGGAATTTCTTAGCATAGGTAGGTTGGGTCTGTTGCATCATCCACTCTTCAAGCCCGGTGGGCTCTCGTGTGAGGGGACGTGTTGAGATATATAGTCCAACATTGGTTGCATGAATAACTAATGAGTGGTTTGTAAGGCCTTGGACACTCCCACCTTTTGAGCTAGCTTTTGGGGTGGTGTATCAGAAGGTTCTTTACATTTAATATGAGATGATCAAGTTAAAACAAGACATAAAAGGATTGATTCGGATATTTTGAAAGCATATAAAAAGTTAAGAGTCTTGAGAGTCACATACTGGAAAGCAGAAAAGTTATCATAACTGGCTTGAAACTGAAAGAACTGAGTGAAGAAAGGGAGTGTCTGATCACTGGTTCCCATGGTGGCAGCAGCACCAAGAGCAGCAGCTATAGCACCTAACCTTAGAATGAAGTCCATTATGGCTATTCCTTTCTTCCATCCTCCTGGCCTTGGGGGTGCAACTAAAACTGTTTTTCCTTTGGAAACTTTGCTTGACTCTGGGACATCAATGGTGGTAGACATTCTTGGGTTTGAAACTTGAGAAAAGTGTATATTCTAAGAATATATGACACTGCAATATGAATTACAAGACTCAGTTATGGAAATGGCTAGATGGTAGTAGCTTATATAGAGAGAGAATGGTCAACGTTAAGATATGTTATCTAACATAGGAGAAGACAAGTGGAGTTGTTATGTGAAACCATTTCCACTTCATACTCACCTTTTGATAGCAAAGCAAGTAGAGGTATGAGAGAAAGATTATTTAATTGTTTTGATATGGGATTTGTTACATTAATTTGCATGAGGTCATGCGATGAAAGTCGCTATTAATTTAAGTTCAGAATCTTACTTGTTGCTATAATAAAGAAAAGTCTATTCTAGTTAGTCAACCAAACCGCATAGCCTCTCTAATATTTTTGAGTTGTAATATTGGAATCTTTGTCACCCCATGCCTAAGATACTTTGGCAAATATTATAAAACCGAGAGACTATAATGATAATAATTGATGGGTCTTCTCATTTACATTTTCTTCACTTAATTCATTTGTTACCAACATGAAATTTCATCGCTGAAAATTTTAATATTCTACCTTCCCAACAATAGTATTTTCCTCTTAAAAATGAAAGTATTTTAATTTCAAGTATTACAGTTGCCAGTTAAGTCTTTTCTAATACTCCACAACATAGGTTGGGACCGAACTTAAGGACTCGCAAAGGTGGAGTCAGGATAGGGGCCAAATTATATGTATTTTAAAATTTATAATTAAATAAAAATATTACAAAATAGAATAAAAATACTCACAATATAATATTACATAATATAAATTAAAATATTCACATTACAAAATAATATATTACAATAATCAATATCACTTTACTTAAGTACTCTTGCTCTACGTTGTTTTATAGTATTTAATTTTTCTATTATTGAATATGTGCTAAGCTTTAAAGCAATTTCCTTTTCAATATAAGTATTCAAGAAATTAATTTTCTATTTTATTTCGAACTTCACTCTTATTATCCACATGATTGAGAAAGCATGAGAGTAAGTACAAGTCTAATAATTTATTAATAAGAGGATAAATGATTGATTTGTCAACCCTTGACATAATTCATCTTTAAATTTATTTAACATTTAAATTGATTTCAAATCTATGTGGGATTGACTAAAAAAAACCTTTTATTGTATTTAAATGTACATCTTATCCAATTTTAAAATCCTAAATCGACTCTTCATATTTTATTTATTTATTATATGTTAATATTTAGATGGATATCAAATTTATTTCAGATTCACTAGAAAATAAAATTTGTTATAATATCATGTATAAATTTACTTTTTATCCGATTTTCAAATCTTATTTCAATTCTTCTTATCTTATTTAGTTACTTATTATATATTGATATTTTCGGTAGACGTCAAATATATTTGTGATTGATTAGAAATCAAATAAAATTAACTTTATTATATTCAAATCTATTTTCTATCCGATTTAATTTACTTCTTTTATATATTTCCAATATATTTCGTATTTTTGTATATTTCAAATAATATTACCTTTTTTAAAACAAATTAAGAAAAACATAACAAATAACTCTTATAACAATATACGAGAGGTGATGTCAAACATGGCATCTCAATCACTATT
The DNA here is from genome assembly GCA_032173675.1 of Gastrolobium villosum. Lineage (NCBI taxonomy): Eukaryota > Viridiplantae > Streptophyta > Magnoliopsida > Fabales > Fabaceae > Gastrolobium > Gastrolobium villosum. The sequence continues at coordinate 8,358 of JAVKPL010005529.1, forward strand.
GAGTAATATTAATAATCATTTCTGAAATGTGACGTGGCATCGCCCTATAATTCCCTCGCTCCACCGTTGAGCACTAATTACCATCGCCAATGCACTGAACTAATCATAAGGTGTCCGACAATTAAGGCGACAATGCTCATCATGTGTCCAGTTGAAAATTATTTTTGGTCGACTCAAACACGGTTCAAACACTCCAGCTACTCACATATGATTAGGAATAAATCTTTGGTGCTACTGTAGCACTAAAGATTCATTATATTTCACCAATCAGAACATTACATATCAATCAAGATTCTTTCTTTTCTGCCACATTTTTTCTCTCTCTTCTAATGTGTAATGCTCTCATTTGTGAAATGCATTGAATCTATGTGCTACAGTAGCACCAAAAATTTATTCATATGATTAGATGTACAATTGCAGCACACAGCTCTTAACAAGGATTTTTTTATAAAAAGAAAGAAACCGTTTTTGAAAAAATGACTTTAACAAAAGTCAACCTAAAATATAAATGGTAACTAAAAGAACTAGAAGATTACAGGTTAAGGATATAGTTCTTCATTGGAATCTTTTTGCAAAGACGCAAATTGCTTAATTGTAGGTATAATTATGCTTCTTAGTAATTTTTTTAGGCTCATTATCATAGGGAAAGTATAAAGCTTAACAAGTTGTTTTAAGAATGTGAATATATAAATCCTTATTTTAATTTAGTTTTATTTATTTATTTAATTTCATTAAAGTTACACACAGTGTCACGCGGTGTCCTATATTTTGGACATTGTAGTGGTGTCCAGTGTCTATGATTGTATCCTATGAAGCATCGACACTTCAAAAATCTTGACATGTCATGTCTGACATTTTTTGACACTCTCCAACACTCTGACACTTTCCGACACTCCAACACGCATTATATAAACTCAAAAAATGGTTCAAAGGTTGCGTTGCTTTGTGTTTTTAGTTCCAACTATTAGATTCATTGGATTACGATTACCGTTTTATTGAGTTTAATATAAATATTTGGGATATCTTATATTTCTTTGCAAAATTGATGGGTATTATAAGTTTCACTTCATTTTTTTGTTAAATTATTTAATATTAAATATAATATACACTACATAAATTTAAAATATTATTTAATATCAAAACGTGTCCTAACGTGTCGAAATCTAATATTTTTTAGAATTAACATGTCAGAATGTCGTATCGTGTCATGTCACGTGTCGATGTCGGTGCTACATAGATTGTATATGTGTCATGCTTCATAAATACATTGTAACATTAATTATATCTTGCGTACCAAAGTACTATTCATCTTTTCTAATTCTAACTCCCTCACAAGTCTCAACAATATTGATAAACTGTAACAAGTGAAAAATGGCGGAGAAAGTTGAGAAAAGTGCTGCAAAGAGAAAAGCAGAAAATGAAGACTTCAAAAGTTCAAATATTAATCACATATAGGAAAATATTATATAAAATATATATTCCATTTCAACATCTAACCAAATTAATACAAGTAATCAAATTGGCACATCATGACTTCAAGGAAAACCTCACAACCCGAGGAAGATTTAGGAAACAGAATAAACATGCATAATTAATAATAATACAAGTAAAATATATAAGCCCCCTCCCAGCATCTTATTTTTCAATGCTTCCTCCCTATAGCTATGGCAGACATAACAATCAATAATACAAGGATAACAACAGCAACAAAAGATGACACCACTGCTCCACTTGTCTGCGAACAGAAGTTTCCAAATTGGTTGCAGATAGCTAACCAGTTTGTGCTCTGATCCCCGTTGTGTGCCAAGTAAACTATGGAAGCAGCTGAAGCAGCACTAGCACTAGCCAGAGTTAGAAATACCTGCAATTCATAAACACAAAGATAGTGTACAGCTAAATTATGCGAATATTTAACAAACTTTCATTTGTGTCGCCCAGTTTTGCAACTAGTAACATCTCTTGTAGTGAACTGATAAGATGCTTCGATATATCATTCTTAGACTCATATACAATACTCATAAACATAAGACTTACACGTGTCACATTTATGTGGTGCACAAGGTCAAAATTAGTCAAGCAATGTAAGTAATTGTTTTATCGGTTTCTTTTTTTAATAAATTGAAAGCTATCCTCCCGCCATAATCAAAGACTAATCCCTATCGAACACCGTCGGATCCTTTCAGGGGTGGCTCTCCCAAATCCTTTTTTCATTAGATTAATTACTCATTTGAGACAAATCAGGTGTTCCAAATATTTCTACGAACCAAGTAGAAAAAGGGACTCGTAGAGATATAAGATTAATCCTGAGTCGAACAAATTCAAACTCATACTATTTTGACATTTGTCCATCCAGAGCTCTTGGCAAGTAATTTTCAAACTATATTATTTTATTGAATATTTTTTTAGAAAAGATGTTATATTGGTCATCCTCCCATTAACTATATGTTAGTGTGATAGACAAATATAATTTTTTTATTAGAAGACCGAGGAGGAAATTATATATGATCGAATTCTAAATCATTTTTGAGATTCTAAATATCATGTCATTAACTAATTCTCCAAAAAAATTAAACAAGAAGGGAAAATGTTTATCATTTTAAATGGCAGAACTTGTGTCATTTCACTCGCACAAAGATGTGGGATTCACACTTTTATTTTTATTTTGTTCACTCTCTTTCCTATCTATTTCCTTTATCATAATTTTATCTATTTCTCTCACTTAGAAAAAAAATAACATAATTTTACATCTTTTAAAATAATACACACTTTTCCCTTAAGCTATTGTATGAAAATACATAAATAATTTTATGTGATATCTCTAAGGTTAGAGAGCTTACAGTATCTAGGATGATAAGGAAAAGCCTTGGTCCAACTGCATGGGGGCGAACGATGGCTACTATAGAGAAAGGTAGGGATAGGACGAGGTAGCCACCAACTAATGCCATTGTAATAACGAAAAACCTGAAATTTGTTAAGCATTGGGTTATGAATAGGAATACAAAGATTAATGTTTTGTAAAGGGCACAGAAAGTAGAGTTTTGAAAGTTACATACTGGAAAGCAGAAAAGTTATCGTAGCTAGCTTCAAACTGAAAGAACTGAGTGAAGAAAGGGAGTGTCTGATCACTGGTTCCCATGGTGGCAGCAGCACCAAGAGCAGCTGCTATAGCACCTAACCTTAGAATGAAGTCCATTATGGCTATCCCTTTCTTCCATCCTCCTGGTCTTGGGGCTGCAAGTAGAGCAGCTTTTCCTTTGGCAACTTTGCTTGACTCTTCGATTTCAATGGTACTGGTTGACATTTTTGTCTTTGAGAACGAAAAAAGCTTTTATTCTATGGATATATGTATGTATGAGACTGTATATGAATTAATGAGACTGAATGATGCAAATGTCTTGGTGATTGAAGCTTATATATAGAGAGAAAAACGAGTGACCAAGGTTTGGTTAAGTTGATTAAGCGAAGTTGTTTGGAAAACTTTTCCACTTAATCCTTTATCTGGTACTCTTATAGTACCTACTCCTTTACTAAAGATGGGGAACTTTACTGAAGATTGGCAAAAGTGGGACTTAGATGGCATGATGGATATAATATGTAAAACGAATTGTATTATTTATTTTTCTTTCTTTAGTAAAAGATATATTGAGTCTTTAGTACTCCCATAATTAGTATATTTTCCAAGTATAGATGTTAGTTAGTTTTGAGAGGGAAACATATGTTTAAGGGTTTTATATTTCTCATTTAACATGAGAATTCAAACTTTCCTATACACCCTTCGATTTTCATGCTGACATGGGTCCTACATCTAATTTTTTTCTACCACATATTTTTTATCTCTACAACATGAGATTTCAATTCTCATTTAACATGAGAAATATAAAACCCTATGTTTAATTTCCTTTTTTTATTTAATTTTGGGTTTTAACGGGTTCGAATCCGAAAAATAGTCTCTTTAAAAATATTTAAGGATAAAACTGCATACAAGAGTTATCATCATCCCTATCTTGGCTAACCGGGATTTAATGGGAAATAGAGTAGTTTATTTAGTTTTGGGTTTAATTTTTCTACCGCAAGCATATAATTTAAAGAAAAAAATAATCTCTACCCACTCTATATCTCGTGTTTGTGTGATAAACATTAAATCCGTACTTTTTTATTAAAAATGATATAAGTTTTCGTGATTTTGACTTAATATAAGAGATATGGGGTTTGGTAAATCAAATTTGAACAAAGGAATACAATGGTTATAACTGTAAAGGAAGCAAAGAAACAATAATTCATATTACTATAATTGAAATCCAACCTGCTATTATAATTTACAAATTCTCTTCAATTAATGAGTAAACAAAACTACGTCGCCACCCTAATCCATTAGTGCATATGATTGACAAAGTCTCTTGATTTAATACCTCAACCAAACCACACAGCCTCCCTAATCCATAACACAGTATTGGATTCTTTGTCACCCCATGACTTGGATTCTTTGGTAAAGTTACATCCTATACACTCCCTCGTGATCCGATGCCATGAATGTAGACGTACTTGTTGATATGTTTCATGATAAATTACATTTTATTAGATTAATTTTAAAATCATGAGTGGCTACAAATATTGATTGAATTTTGGCCTACTTATATGAATATATATTAATGAAATTTATTAAACTCAAATGATATGTATATTGTTAGAGAAATATAAAAAGTATCTTAACTTAACAGCTTAAGCTTTTAGATAAGATGTTTATTTACATGATATCAGAACCTTCATGACCACAGGTCACGAGTTTGATCTCACTATAACCCATTTTATAGTGGAATTAAGTCAGCACAAGGAAGAATATAAAAAGATGGACCTGTGCAATTTTCACGTTTCAAGTCCAAAGGGCCTTTGTGTAAGGAAATGTGTTAAAAAAATATAAAAATCATTGATGATACTTCATTTACCAGTTTAAGCTTTTAGGTGAGATGGTTTTTTACGTATATATTGATTATATAGAAAACCAGATATTTATTAAACTCAAATTATGTTTATTCAACTCAAATTATGTTTATTCAACTCAATTCTATATAGTATATTCATACAGTGGGATAATAGGCTCTTATTTTGTAAGAATTTGAAGTTCTCCTGTAAACTATGTACTCCGGAAAATACGTAGTTATAATATTAAAGTTTTTTTCATACCCCTTATAACTATGTACTCCGGGGGTATATAGTTTATGAGGAAGGATATTCTTGCTATCAAAATTTTCTACTACCAACTTATTATCTATCTAATCACCATTGGATCAACATTTTTCCTTTTTTCAAAAACTTTTTAGCATTCTCTCTCTTTGATTCAATGGTGGTTAGATAGGTAGTAAGTTAGTAGTAGAAAAAATTGGTAGTAACAATATCCTCCCTCATAGTTTATAGGAAAACTTTAAATTCTTGCAACATAAGAAAAAGAAAAAAGAAAAAGGAACCCAATAATTGAATATATCATGTTGTAGCTACATGTGATTATTGGATTGGGTCAACCCGCAAATAATCCAACAAATAAATGTTATAAGTTCACAAGTTAGTTAAGTTTAAAAGAATTCAATCGGCAAAGAATGGATTATATAAGTTTACACATAGGCAATTTATAGATCATTGTCATGAGAAACCAATAGGTTACCTATATATAATAAGAGGAAAGTTATACTTACAATCTTTTTTTTTTACAATCTCTTAAATCCATATCTTAACACCATTGATTTTCGACAATCAACGGTTATTATTTTTGTAAATTAAATTCATTAATTAATTATTAATTCACAATAAATGATAACCGTTGATTGACGGAAATCAACAATGTTAAAATATGGTTGTAAGAGGTTGTAAAAAAAAGTTGTAAGTATAATCCTCCTCATATAATAATAATTTCCTTTTTTATAAAGAAAAAAGTTAACAATAAATTCAATTACTATAGAAATCAATGAGTTATTTGTGATCAAGGTTGTTGAATCGCAATCAATATGTATTGTATATCGTTTTGCCACTTTCATGTATTGTGAATCATATCGAATCATAAGATACAGAATCGTAATAAAAAATGATTTAAAAATATATAATGTAATTAATATCGTATAAATTCAAATTCCAAAAAAGATCCAATAAGCAAAATACATAAGGAACTAAAGTGCAAATCAGTTATTCTCCTATTCATCAATGATTAAGACTAATATTTTCACTATCAGCATTTGTCATTGACATAACTAATCCATCATCCTCTTCATTAGGGTAGTTATTTGAGTCATCTCTCATTTCTTGTTTAACAATCTCAGGTTATTTTCCCTTATATATCAACCTCTATGGCTAGGTTCGCTGAAAGCTTATATCCTCTAAATGATTTTCAAAAATAAAATCTTTCTTGCTGAAAACTTTTCGACTTCGTGAAGTTAAAGCAAAGTCGCTAAAGATATTTTGAAAATGCATTTCTTTGCTTTTTGTTTTCGCGTCCTTTTTTTTGTAAACATTTATGCAACCTTTTGCTTTAATTTGAATCAATTTTTTTATTGATTTATTTTTTTTTATTTTGAAGATTGAAGAGATTTAAAATATTTATTTAATTATTTCCTTTATTAATACAGAATTTTCAGATTGATTTTTGAGTTTAAATCACACGACAAATCTTATTTTTTAATATTATAAATTATAAATTTTGATTTAATTTTCATATCGTATGATACACAATACATATCATATCGTACGATACAGTATCGTATCGTTCGGTACAAACTCATTTTTGGTATATGTCACAATATGTATCGTTGCACTTGTGAATCGTATCATATTAATTGTATCGTATATCATACCATTGATAACTATGTTTGTGATAACACTAACTTCAATTGTGACTTAATATTCATGATTGTGGAACTTGTTATGACACCATAGTTCATTTTGGACACAAATTTATTAGGATTTGTTATATAACTTTAGCTATTAATTTGTTTGAAACTTATATAAGTTGCTTACGATTAATTACTTTTAATTCTTTTAGGATTATTTTAAATTCAGTTAAGACTTGTTACTTGTAATGAATTTTTTATTTCATATTCCGATACTATTAATTTAGCAAGTAAAAAAAAAAATTTATTATATATTGGACTAATGGATTTAACCCAACCCAATCTCCTCACGATCACGTCAAGTTGGGAAGAAAAAAAACCTCAACTCAAGCCCTACTTATATAAAGAGTTAATTTGATAAAAAAAAATTACCCTAAACTCAATCCAAATCAACTACACCCTTGCATTGAGGTTACAATTTAAACAAGTTCTGCCTTTTCCACTTTATATTGAAGTGTACATGGAATTTATATGGCTACTTGTTGATATATAAACAATATTCATGAGTTAAACACTTTGTTATACAATAGTTAAAACTTGAATAGTAATAAACGAATTTATCGATTTTTATCATATATTTTTAGTTATACATACATTCATATTTTAAGTGGGTATTTGAACTGGGTCGGCCCTTATTTTTAGTTATACATTCATATTTTAAGTCAAATAATTTAAAGATTCTGATAAGCTCAAGATTTTTGGGCTGGTCATACACGACTGATTAAGTTTTGTTCACATTCTCTAGATGGTGGCTCTACAACTGGTGAAATCTTTTTCTGGGTTGTATTTGAGTGCTTCTTTACGCTCTTTTGAAATAGGTGGGGTTGGGTATCTGCAAGCACTCCAATGTTCACGTCAATATTTGAGTTAGTGCATTACTGTATGGAGATGCACCTTGTGGATTATTAGTTGTAGGTTGTGATGCCTATTGACTTATGGAGACGATGTCAATCTAGCTAAGTTATTAACGTGCTTGTGCTAGTCTTCTCCAATGTTGGCCCTACATCCTTATAGATGTCAATACGGCGCAGCTTGCGATGTCTACTTGGCAGGGGATAAAAGGCTGAGATGGATTGAGTTTTGGGTCCTTCGTATTTGGGCCTCTTAAAAATGGTCCAAATCAGGTTCAAAGGCATTATAGGTAGTTAGGTACACCAATGTAAAACTTTTTAAATATGAAAAAGAAGAAAAAATTGTTCACTTTTCAATGAATATATATATTGAGTAAATATATGATTTAGTCCTTGATAAATAATACTTATATTATTTTGATTTCTGAAAGTTTTAGCGTATAAGTTAATGAGAAATGTTATATCTACAGATTTTTTTTATTTACAAACTAAACTATGTATTAAGTGTGTATTTCTCGGAATACATAGTTTAGTTTGTAAGAACTTGTTAATATAACTCATCTCTAAATTAATATTCCAAGTTATCAATGTGTTAACAAGTCTACCGAAGTTGTAAATTTGTTAACAAGTTCATGCTTTCATGATTTAATTTGTTGAGACAAACTTTAGTGATCCAAAGCTAACACAAGTAATATTTTTCAAGATAGATCGATTGTTTTATATATACATATGATGGCAATGATATCATTTAGAAAAAATGAGATCGAATAGGAGTAATGCCATATATATATATATATAGGGGCAGGATCCTTTGACACCAAATTCTAACCGTTGATTTCCGGTAATCAGCGGTTATCATTTATTGGGAATTACACTTATTAATTAATCATTAATTGGCAATAAATGATAACCGTTGATTGGCGGAAATCAACGGTTAGGATTTGGTGTCAAATTTCAAAATTTGACACCGGTGTCAATGGATTTTATCCACATATATATATATATATATATATATATATATATATATATATATATATATATATATATATATATATATATATATATATGAATAGAATCAAGTAAGAATAATAAATCTTACACCAAATCTTAACCGTTGATTTCCGTGCATCTAACGGTTGAGATTTATTGAGAATTAAAAATTAATTAATGAGTGAGACCTAATACATCTTAACCGTTAGATGCAGAAAATCAATCGTTAAGATTTGGTGTAAGACTTATCATTCTTATACCAGTGTAAGATGATTCTGCCCCATATATATATATATATATATATATTCAGTCTTAAGCAGCAAAATTTCAATCAACATTCCTTCTTAAACTTTCTTAATGAGAAAAAGAAGAAAAAAAAGGAAAGAAACCTCAAACACTTTAGAGATTTAAGTCTATTTTAAAATAGAAACCTGCCTTCAGATTTTGCATATTCTGGCATTTCTAATTTTTAAATCATTTCATGATGGATAAACTTGGATCTAGCCCTTAATCACTTGACAAGAAGGAAACACTTCCAAAGTTAAAGCTAGAGAAATGGAACTTAAAAATGATCAAAACATATTGGTTCAAACTTCCACATATCAAAATGTGAATTATAATTAATATTCCATAGAAACATATTCCCAAATCAATACAAGAAATCAATTTGACCCAATTCATGACTTCAATAAGGAAACCTCAAAACATGAGGGGGAAGACTCAAGGAAACAGAATAAACCATACACAACAATAATACATGTAACTAAAGCCCTTGCAATTTGCATCTTAATTTTCAGTGCTTCCCAAGAACCAAAGCAGACATAACAATCAACAATACAAAGACAACCACAGCAACAAATGATGACACCACTGCTCCACTTGTCTGTGCACAGAAATCACCAAATTGATTGCAAATGGCAAGCCAATTTGTGCTCTGATTACCATTGTGTGCCAAATAAACTATGGAAGCAGCTGAAGCAGCACTAGCAGAGGCCAGAGTAAGAAACACCTACAATTTCATAAACACATAGAGAAAGCTTCAAGTTAAAATATACAAATATCTATAAATATACATTTAATATCTGGCACGCAAAACGAATCTCTATAACTTAAGAACTCTTATAAAACCCTATCTATAAACTTAAGAGTTGTATCAACCAATTTAGTTGTGAAACTAAAGATGATCAATCATATAGGGACATCAATTAAAATAATGAGACTTATCAATCATATAAGGTTATTCAATGGATGAATTTAATAAAGGGTTGAAAAGCTTACAGTGTCTAAGATGATTAGGAAAACCCTTGGTCCAGCTGCATAGGGGCGTATGATGGACACAATTGAGAAAGGAAGGGAGAGGACCAGGTAACCACCCACCAATGCCATTGTAATAACGAAAAACCTGCATTTTGTTAAAGATTAATGTACATAGAAACACACCTAAATATGTGAGTAAAATCAACTTATATTTGTGTAAGTATAAAAATACTTACCCCATTATTAATCGTTGATTCTAATTGTATTTAATGGTTAAATGGTTAATAATTAGAATCAAGTAGAATAAATGGTTAATAATGGGACAATTGGTTTGTGACATAATATCATAGACTCTCTGAACAGGTGGTTTAGAGTTTAACATTAGCTGTCATCATTCTTCTAATAAAAAATTGAATTTCAGCACAAAATGCTGGTGACTAAGCTTTCACCATTGATATACATATATATATAATCAAAAAAACACATGTGTCTTTACCTAATGTATAAAGTTTTTACAATAATTAGTCTTTGACTAAATATATATAGGGTCCATTTTTTCTTATGTTGCAGGAATTTGAAATTCTCCTGCAATATATATATATATATATATATATATATGGGTCAGACAACTAATTTTTTTTTGTATCTTTTTTATAGGAACTTATAAGGATATTTTTAATATATAACCATTCCTCTAGAATAATTAGTTTTTGACTATATATATATATATATATAGAGAGAGACTTCTAATTCTTACACCGGTGTCAAATTTGATATAAGGTGTCAAATTTGAAATTTGACACCTCGTCTGAGAGCCGTTAGATCAAAAAAAATCAAAAAGATCAATGGTGTCACATGCTTACAAATCAGAGTCGTTGATCTTTTTTATCCAATGACTATCAGATAAGGTGTCAAATTTAAATTTGACACTAGTGTCAAATGATCCTACATATATATATATATATATATATATATATATATATATATATATATATATATATATATATATATGGGTTTTATAAGAGTTATGTTGTAGGAAAAGTGATTGTGTTATGTTATACAGATTCGTTTTGTAAACAAAAAAGTTTTTTAAATATACTGCGGGCCCCATATATATATATATATATATATATATATATATATATATATATATATATATATATATATATATATGCAAATTGAAGTGCCAAGATCAATGTTTTAGAAGTGCATTGAAAAGAGTGCTTGGAGAGTCACATACTGGAAAGTAGAAAAATTATCATAACTGGCTTCAAACTGAAAGAACTGAGTGAAGAAAGGGAGTGTCTGATCACTGGTTCCCATGGTGACAGCAGCACCAAGAGCAGCTGCTATAGCACCTAACCTTAGAACGAAGTCGATTATGGCTACCCCTTTCTTCCATCCTCCTGGTCTTGGGGCTGCAACTAAAACTGCTTTTCCTTTAGCAGCATAGCTTGACTCTTGGACATCAATGGTGGTTGACATTTTTGGCTTTGAAACTTGAGAGAAGTGTATTTTATGAGGATATATGACACAGTTATGCAAATGGATTGATATTGTTGAAGCTTATATAGAGAGGGAGAATGATCATCATTTGTATAAATTAACTAGAATAAGGAAAGTCAAGCTGAGTTGTTATGAAACCACTTCCACTACATATTCACTTTTAGATAGCAAAGCAAATAGGTATGAGAGAAAGATTTTTATTAAATTTATTTTCGTCCTTAATTAGTTTATTTTTATTAAAAAAGGAAAATGTTAGTCAAGGTTTGGAGGGATACGCAAATAATTTCTTAAATGGAATTTTGCATGAAGTGTAACAGTGGTTGGATAAGACTGTTTATAATGCTATTATATTATCATCAAAATGTTGAATGATTAAGGGAAAAGCTATGAAACAATAATTCGTAGTTACAATAAGTTCAGAACCCAACCTGCTGCCATAACCAATAAAGTCTCTAATTATTCAGTCAACCAAACCATGCACTCTCCCTAATACATTAGTGCATATGATTAATAAAGCTCAGTCAATAATGCAATATTGGATTCTACTCTACCCTATGCTTATGTTTCTTGTACGAGGATCCACTCATCGTATTTTACTCATGAATATCAAGGAGTCATGTTATAAATAAATAAATAAATAAAAAAACACCAAAATGATTATACTATAACTTATCAATATTTACCTAAGATTGGTTAATTTTGTTTATTATTTTTTTGTACCATGACTCTCTTTTGTTAATGTGCAACATATAATCTTAATCCATGTCTCTTTTGCAAAATTACATATCATTCATATATAATACTAATAAATTAAGGATAATTCTTTTTGGGGCTTTAATCTCACGTTATAAGAAAGTAATTCTCTCCTACCATAGACACAATCACTGATGGAGCCCACTCACTTATAAAAAATAAAAATTGAGCTGCACGAAAATCAATAAATTTGGAGTAAAAAGAGTTATTTTCCAACAATGAGAGTAGTTTTTCCCTTCTGTTTTTGGTGAAAGAAATTAAGGATAATAATTGAATGCATTGACCAACAATGCCATGCTAGAAAAGAACAGAAGCAAATATTACATAATTTACACTATAACTATTATAGATAAGGGAAAATATGTGTTACAGCTATCCAAAGATGCCATTCAAAGCAGCATCAACTCTTTCAATATCCCCAGCAGTTGAGGAAACAAATCGATTTGACAACTGTTGCTTACACTTCTTTCCCTAAAAAATTGTCATTCTATGGAAAAATTAACTGTGGATGCTGTGGTTGCTACAAGCCTCTTCCAGTAGCAACCACAATATACATCATTATAACCTAATACTGCTCCTATTGTAATACAGTTGAACATCCTTGAATCACTATAAAGGATTCTCAGATAAAATTCAACTTGAACCCACAATTCCTTGCTTACTACAATGATTCAATGACCCACCATTTTCTTCACAGCTGTGAATATTAAGCATTGATGGTTGCATTGAATTAGGACCATTGGCATTCACAGATACAGGGATACCCTCACTTGAGTTTACTACCATTGTTGGCTCAGAGTTATTATTGGAAGGGTCACTAGTAGAAACAGGTTGTTGCAATAATTCCATGCGGTTCAAAGATGGAACATCTCCTTTACAATATCTGTGCCACATATATCTATATGTTGACTCTAGACCAAGGACAAAATTTGCTCCATCACAGAGAGGGGACTTGGACATGAGCTCTCTCAGACTCATTCTCAAATTTTGTAGAGCTGAAATGTCAGAGGCCAACTTCACAGCCAATTTAACATATTCATCTTCTTTTCTGGCAATCAAATGCCCCAGACCTGAATTTCAAAAAGTGAATATTCAGTAGTTTCAAATTTTAGTGGTGAAGCCAAAAACCACTCCCCGTTAAACCCGACTAGCGAGTGTGAAGTGGAGGAAATCCTTGTACGCAACCTTACCCTTGCATAATTGCAAAGAGGCTGTTTCCTGGATTCGAACCCAAAAGTTTAAGTTGTTGGATGAGGCTAACAGTTTTATATACTGCTCCGGTTCACCCCCTTAGTGGTGAAGCCAAAGATGCAAAATAAATAAACAATATTATGGTGCTCAATTACCCCTCTCTCTCGAGAGAAGACATAGTATAAAAGAAACAGAAAATGAAAGAGCACAACTATACGGGCACCAAGAGAAGCAAACTCTAGTCCACTACAGGTGATAGAGGAAATATTTGAATTCTAATGCTATGTTCAATTAAGCAATTCAGTTCACCCAAGAAAAAGAAATTGGAAATAAATCCATAAGCAAACAAACTGCATAGGCTATTGATTATGCAGGATTCTTAAAATTCAATAAACTCAACAGCTCACAGAGATAAATCATGCCATGTCACAGACTATTTAGATCAAGGCAAAAACCACATGCATTTAGGCATGAGTGGCTATCTTTCTGTGATAAAACATTTCACATGCAAGGAATTTGACAATTGGGACTCACCGGGGTGCCAAATGCAAGAAAAATACATTTTAAGTTATTCATAATTTACTTGCAACCATGCACCTAACTAATTATAGCATTATTATACTCATCTCTATAGCTAAGGCACCTATCCAGAACAGATACCTAATAAGTTTTGATACCTCTGCATTTTGGATCATTGACTTTTGTAATATAATTCATATAACAGCCAGCATAGACCCCAACTAGACAGAGATATTGCAGTATTGCCCACAATAGATTTTTTACCCACTTGGCTAAGGAGAAAATTATTCAAGATAGTTTCTTACCCACTTGGCTAAGGAGACTAACACCAACATTATGTGCATGTACTGAACCAGCCATTGTAACACATGGAACTCCCATGTATAAAGATTCGCATGTTGTGGTTGTTCCAGCATATGGAAATGTGTCCAAACTACATGAAAAAGGCAGAATAGTTTACAACACAAAGTATTGCATTCTTCTTATGCTTGTAAGCAATTCTTGATCACAAGGACCGGTCCAAAATTCAAAAGTTTGAAATTTTTATCAAATTTCAGATGTATATGTAGCTTTGACTAGCATTTTGCTAGAAACACAAACAATCAACAAACGGTAGAACCTCAATCATGATTCATGGAACAAGTTTAAAACCAATGTATGTAAACATCTAATAAAAAATTCATAAAGATAACCTGAGTAATATTGCAAGTAGTTTTTTAGTTTTAGTATATGAAAAAGGTTAAAAAAATTACTAAGAAAAGATAAAAGAGAGGTGCTACACATAAAAAGACTTACAGTCAATACAAAACCAAAATATGAGTTTATGCAGGACCAAAGAAACATTAAGGAATTAAAAAAATAGATATTACCTGATGTCCATCAGAGAATATGCTTGCATATGATCGTGGTTAAGAAGAATAAGGGGCAGAAGATCAATACGCAGTGGTTCTAAACCTAACTGCTGCAGTTTTGAAAGAAATCTTTGTCTCACACTGTCACACCAAAATGGTTTACATTTTACCACAAGGCGAGAATTTGGAATTGCACATAGTATCCTTGCCCAAACCTGCAATACTTTGGGTGTAATCTGATGAAATAAAACAGTAAGTCAGAGGATACATGACTTATCTTCTACAATTTGTTCTTGTTAAACAAGAATAGACATACACATAATATATTTAACACAGCCATTACCTTGGCAAGATTGTTAAAACTACCAAACGTAATGAAGCCATTGGAAAGAGCAGGAGTTGGACAAACAGGACCGGCCTCAGGGGAAGGAGTGTAACAAAGAAAGCTATCCGGTAATCGAAGTAACTTTTCAACATGCCTGTAATTTAGGAGAAGTACCATTAGAAAATAAACAACAATCAGAGTAACAGAGAAAAGTGCTCTGGGACAGATCAATCATCAATGAAAAGAAAGTACAAAATTCAAAAAGAGAAATACTTCTGCTTTGTTTCAGGAGGGTCTGACAATGAATCAGTGATTCTATAATCAATTGTAGGCAATCCTGTTGTATTGGGATAACCAATCCAACTCACCTGCATGCAAGCAATATAAGTACAACTTTGCAGAGATCAAATTAAATACATTCAGCATATATTATAGCATAATACATGTAGTCATGAATGATACATGCCACTTCATATCATAAGCTTGATGACTAAATTTACTGCTGCATATATACATGTAGAAAGCTATATGTAACATCAAAACAAAAGCAAAGATGAAAGACATATATACCTAATAGTTGTTCCAAACTGATTTACTCCATACGTAAATATCTTTTAAGGATTATATATAAAGAGCATATAACTTCTGAATTCTGGCCTAATAATGCTCATCAATAAGTTAAATATTATCACATCTAAGGAAAAGTAAATACTGGCAATCAGCTAGGCTAAACTAAGCAGTAATCACTCACTATTAACCAACTCTTCCAATTTTTATTACATATAATAGAAAATCACACTAATTCACTGCATAATACGTTGGGAGAAATCAAAAAGAATATGCTAACACTAATGCTTCAGAATACAAAATTGCAGCTTCACAAAAACAGCATACTACCAAATAGAGATTGTAAAAAAAGGGGAAGGGAGGACAGAGAGAGGGAATATAGTAAGCAAAGGTAATAAAAGCTACAAGCTAATGAACAAAGTGAAAAAATCTACACATGGATATGTTAGATACACCTGAACTGGAGCAGGTCGACATGCCATCATTCCCAGCTTATTGTTTGCAGTATGACCAGTAAGTTCTACCAAAATATCAACTTGATCTACTCTAACCATGTCAGCAACCTTCTTTTCATCAGCCCCGTAAATATCTTTCCAGATCCCACCCTTCTTTAAGACTTCCTCTTTAAACCGAATGGTTTTTGCATCTGCCTGCAACATCACAAGAAAATCAATTTCAAATTTTATGGGGAAAATGGAGATATTGATTACAAGACAAATTATGGAATCAAAGTTAAGAGTGTTAGCAAAAAATAAATGTATGTCAAGACAAATTATGTAAATGTCTGTATGCAGGCTAGAATCAGTTTTGGCCTGCTAAGCCTGAGGATCCATAAGCCACAATAATTGATGCAAAGAGAAAGTTCTTCTTTTAACATTGAATCCACAATGGCAGCACCAACTTGAATGGATGCCCGGTGCAAAAGCAACTTTAGCCATAATGGAAAGGGATATCAATACCAAGAACTTTATTCATGTCTCATGACAATTAAAGGGTAGTCTTCCAACTCTATCATCTCCGGCCAGCATGTGGCATATCATATTTTCAACATTCCCAACACCACACCATCTTACTTGGACCAGTGACACTGCGGATGTAGAAATGATGTAGATGTGCACATCCTAGGTGGTCCCCAATCCCACCCTATAGGTGGCTTTCTTACATTTATGCTGTGGGCCTGTGGCTATTTGGGAAGTCAGCTAGTCACTGGAGTCATTATCAACCCATAAGATATATTGCTTAATGAATATTTGCCCCCGTAAAAACCAGAAGATTTTAAGACTGAAACCTCATAGATCAGTTCTGATTGAAAATAGAAAAAATAAACCCGAATAAGAAACCACAATTTAAAACAAATATGCTCTATCAATACATTTCAATATTATTTTGGAGCATCTAATGCTCCATCAGTTTGAACTCTTGGAAAACAGGACCTACAATGGGCATGAAGCTAACTGGCCAGAAAAAATTGCTTCCAAAAAGGAAACCATAATTCATAAAGCAATTAACTTTCTAGAACTAAAATCAGCCACAAAGATTGAGAAAAATTCTCTTCCAAATACTCTCAAATCACCCAGCCACAAAAATATTGTCATATCATATCTCCTGATAAAAAAAAAAAAAAGGGGAAAAGAAAAACTCAAGCTCTTCTAATATTTGTTTGACAACTCTACTATTAAATAAAAAGGAACACAAATATACACAACAAATTTGAAAGCCAATCAACTACAATTATTTCAGTTCCCACCAGGGAGTACTGATAAATTTAACTTCTAATTTTAAGATAGCACAGGAAAATATTTTATCCAGCAAAACTGACAGTATTACATATAGCATTTTGCACACATACATGCATAAATGGTACCTTGACAACTGCTGAATAAACAATCACTTTATAATTGGTGTAGTCATGATAGACAAGGGGGGCTTCTATGAAATATGACACAGAATGTGTAAAGTAATCAGGAGATACATATCCTATCACAAGAGGCCGTTCAGGATCTTTTGAATTGTCCCATGAAGTGAACTGTGGATATAGTCTCATAAATCGCTTACCCCACTCCCTGAAAGGAAACATTTTTTTGATAAGTCTCCGAGCTCCGTGTCTTCTACTTGTTCACATATAATAAATGCTACACAAAATATTATGGCTGATAAAATTTGGCAACTGAGACTACCACCAAAGGAAACCCATGCATATCATTGATCACATAAACAAACACTACTTGCAGAGTCAACATGAAGAATCATATATTGCTAAGTATTAACTAGTAGACAGCTAGCCAAGAAAAATATTCTCTTTTAATCATTTATCTTTTATTTTTCTTCTTCTTTATCATCATGATGATCATTATCAACGGCTAATAAAAAGGCACAAACTATATATCTCTCTCTACCAGCACAATGCAGATTGTGTAACATTTCAGGCAATCAATTAAAGTATTATCTCTTTCATCACCTAGGGAAATTATATATGAAAACCAATGAAGTTGATTAGGAAATCAATTTAAGTACTATTTCTCTCATCAACTAGGGGAACTATATGTGTCATAAAACATTTATAAAAGAATGAAGTTGATGAAACATCATAGATAATGATGTCAATCAAACACTGCCAATAATCAAAAATTAAAAGTACAAAATGTTCATCGGAGAAAGCTGTAACCTGTGAGCCTCAAAAAGTTTGTCATCAGTTCCTTCATCTATGTAATTCATCGCAAGTAAGCGGTTCTACACATTAAGGTGCATTTAAAAAGAGATATCAATTACTCTGAGGAAAAAATTTCAAAAATAAAAAATATAATTTTTGCACAGAACAAAATCCACTCATCCAAACCTTGTAACACAAATAATGTGAATATTACAAGAAAATATTCAAATTATGAAAAAATTATATGAATTTGAAATTTAAAAAATGTCACTTTCAAGATTGGTGAATGTTAACTTAATAAAGACAGAAAATTTGAATTATTTAACAAAAGAAAAACAATCTGACCTTGTCATTAACTATATAATAATTAATTTTTAATTATTAAATTATATATTAAAACGTGAAAAAGTATTTAATACGTTAATATATCCATTAAACAAAAATCAAAGGATAAAATATATAGCATATAAAAAATAAATTTTAAATTAAAAAAATAATATGACATGTTCAATAAAAATCAGCTTTCATTTCTAACAAAAAGAATCAGTTTATGTCTAACAAAATAATTTTACAAATAATAAATTTATATATTTAAATAATAAATAAAAATAATAAAATCAGTTTATGTCTAGCACATTCAATTCTTTTTAATTTGAAAGTTATTTACTAATTATTTTATTTGCAGTATTTTTATCTTTTTTACTTATTTAATAAATAAATTCATATATTAAATATTTTAATACATAATTTAATGAAAATAGTTATATTTGCCACCAGTTTATACTTAAAACCTCTTACTACCATCTCTATTACCGTTAGATTAATGTTAGGAGGTGAGTGAGAGGTTTTAGGTCTTGGATCTAAATTTAATCAAGTTTTAATTTTCTTCATTAAATGAATTCAAGTTTTCTTTTTCTTCATTAAAGTTAGCTTCCAGCATTCTCATTCTTCATTGAATTGAATAATACTAAGTTTCTAAAATACTCTCAAGACTAAGTTAAGTTATTTGACCTAACGAATGTTTTTGGTTGGTTTGTCCAAAACAAAATGTGAAGGTTACTAACCTCCAAACCTTCACATGAAGGAGCAGAGGGTAGCAATTATATTATATATATGTATATATCAAGTGAGAGGAGTTGAATCTTGACCCATGAATGATTAAGATTAGAGCATACAAGCCATATGGCATTTATAAGAGAACTGTTAGAGAAATTATATATAAAATCCATTAAAGTGGCCTTCACCTAACAACTTGAGCTTTTAGGTGAGATGGTCGTTTATCATGGTATCAAAGCGTCAATGATCACGGGGTCACGAGTTTCATCATCACCATCCCCACTTTCTGGTAAAATTAAGTTAGCACAGGGTACAACAAAAAAAATAGGCTTGTGCAATATCCACGCTTCAAGCCCAAAAGTCTCTTGCGTGAGAGAGTGTGTTAGAGAGATTATATATAAAACTCATTAAAGTTGCATTCACCTAACAGTTTGAGCTTTTAGGTGAGATGGTTGTTTATCATAATCAATAGCCATTAAGCAATTTATAAATCCTTGTGAAGTCAGTTAACCGGTCTGGTTAAGCCCAAAACTAAATACAAGCCAGTTATGATATTCTTTTTGCTTTTAACACTAATGTCGAAACACTTTCTTATTGGTTTTTGTTGAGATATATAAAATCATTAATGTAACCTCACCCAACAGCTTAAGCTTTTGGGTTGAATTGGTTCTTTACATGGTATCAAAGCCTCGTGTCCCGGGTTCGATCCTCGCCGCCCCCCACTTTTCTTTCAAATGGAATGTCTTTGTTCGCACAGGTAGGTGGACCTGTGCATTGTCCACCCTTCAAGCCCAGTGGGCTCTCGTGTGAGGGTGCGTGTTGAGATATATAAAATCATTAATGTAACCTCACCCAACAGCTTAAGCTTTTGGGTTGAATTGGTTCTTTACATTTTTCTTTTCTTTTTAGAAGGGCCAAAACCTACAAGGTTCTTGCGTGGATGCATGCATTAGTGATAATGTTGTGACATAAAACCATCCTTGGTTCTTGACCCAACAACTTAAGTTTTTAGGAGAATTAGTCCCTGACAAACCTTTATGCTAACATTCTATTTGATAGCAGTTACAGTTGCTTGATTGCTCTGTAATCTAGCATGTCAGAGGAGTTGTTGAATGGATAATTAAAATCCTGATTAGATTAGAATGGTGCTCTAGAAGAGTTTAAATACCAATGCGGTTTCTCCAACAGCTCAAATGTATTTGGTGCAAGCTTTAAGGCATAATAATAGGTTCAAACTTATGGTTTTATATTAGCATAAAAAATGATTAATGTTTTTTTGTAGTCTTATGGTTTTATATTAGCATAAAAAAATGATTAATGTTTTTTTGTAGTATCCATATTGGTAACTTCCAGCTTTGGAAAATTATACAGAAGTCAACAAGAATGAAACATTCACCCATAATGCACACCTGGCCAGAATTTCGAGAGTCAGGATCGATCCTAAGACATTGATCATAAGCATTAATTGCTAGAGCGATATCACCAGCATCCCTATAAAGAACTCCTGCACAAGAAGAATACAGAAGATTAAGTGTATAACAAAAGATGTGCCAAGAGTTTCACATGCTTGTACAGCTCAAAATATATCATATTTTGTAACTAAATACAAAGAGAAAGGAAAGAAAATTCCATAAAACCTTATGCAGAAGGGGGAACAACATAACGAAGTCTCCATGTGAAGAATGTAAACACAAATCAGTTACAACTTTTCAAAATTCCCTAAGCATGGAAAATTTATGGCTCAATTCAATTTCACAAAAATTTTAGATATCCATGCTTCAGCAGTAGTAATTTTATTTTAACATAAGTTTTGTAGTCAGCTTTTTGGTCAATCTTTTGGAATATATCTATTTACAAAACTATCCAATAGACTTCTATCAAAAACGGCCTAATCAATGAGAAACCAGACAGGATTCACTAAAAACTATTTGTTCACCTTTTATGACCATCCTAATAATTCTATAATGTTACTCAATCACAGTTTGATTAGCGAGATATCTGATGTTTAAGATGACTCTTTGCAATCAAGAAGATCATTTCACATATTAATCACACAATCCATATTCACAAATTCACATAACCCAATCTACAACTATGCAGGTAACATGTCAAACGGGAAGCAGCAAAACCTTGACTATGACAAGCACATTTAAGTCATGGCAAAACCACAATGACCAAACAAATAATTAATTAGGTAAAGGATAAACAGACCTAGATTATTGTATGCTTCTGCATATGTTGGATTTGCAATGATAGCTTTCTCAATCATATTTGCAGCAGCATCTATTTTACCCTGGAGAAAGAAGAGAATAAATTAGAAATTGAAGACATTTGATTAATTCCAAAATTCAAGAAATGCACAATACTTAACCTGGACAGTGTATACAACCCCAAGGTTATTTAATGACTGCGAAAAGTTAGGTTTGATCGACAAAGCATGCTACAACACCAAAGAAAAAAGGTTGTGAAAAAAAATCTAAGCAATCCAGCAATGGTGAAATCAATTGACATGATTGTCATTACCTGGTAACATTCTACAGCTTTATCAAGGTTGTCATGATCTTTATATATAACGCCAAGATTGTTACAAGCTTCCGCACAATGTGGATTGAAGTGGAAGGCAAGTTCATAGAACACAATAGCCTAAGTAGTATAAATAGGTTTCCCAAAAGGCAATTAGTAATACAACAACGATGTATTTTAATATAATACATGCAGATGCATAGTTTGAAATATAGACAAACATGTGTGCAAGACATACCATATCAAACTTAAGCATCTCACCATAAGCAACCCCAAGATTATACATAGCATCAGCATAATGCCAATTATAATACAATGCTTTCTTATAAAAAGCCACACCCAGGTCGATGTCACCCTCCAACTTAACCTATAAACCAAAACAGTGATCTCCGTAAGACTCAATGATCCAAAGTTGTCAAAGTATCTCATTACACATGGGAAACAGAAAGAAAGAAAGGTGCTCCAATAAAATACACTCACTTTAGATAAGAAAAAAAATTAAAAACATTAATTGGCAAGCTGTAACCATAGTTATAGGTCTCAAGTCAGAAGAGTTTTCCGATAAATCGTTCCTAATTCACAAGGAACAAGGAAAACTATTTTGTATTTCCTACACACCCCATTAAAATTAAGCTAAAACACATTAAAAGTCAGTCCTTTAGCACAAAACCATAGATTCCACCCCTATCAAGCAAACAGATTTACAGTACTTCAGATTTTCTTAAAAAAAGAACTCCATGGTGTAATGTTTGCATTGCTTGGCAAGTCATTTCAATTTTATTACCATTGCATTATTATTCATGTTGATAATTGAAGTATTTTACCTTTTATATAAAATGAAAGAGGACATCATATAAAAAAGAAAATATCAATAAAGTTGATATTTAGCAATTGGCTATATGTGAGATGTCGTATGCATCACCTTTGTTCCCAAATCTGTCAAAGCTATAGCCATATTATTCTTTGCAATCTCAAAGTTAGGTGAAACAGCTAAACACCTGCCATAAAACATCAACTGATTATAAAAGCTAACAGCACAAGTCAAGTCATTACGTTCAAGTTAGGGTTAGAATAATTTTAGGGAAAAATCAATTTTACTTCAAAAGAACTCCAAGTAAGATTTTGATTATAAGCTGTTTTAAACAAAATAAGCTAATCCCAACACACTCTACAACAAAAAATTAAATTACAAGCAAAATTTAGCTCAGGAAAAGAAGTGCAAGCTTTAGATATACCTCTCATAACAAGTAATAGCCGATTCCAAATCACCACGATTTTTATAAATCACACCCATGTTGCAATATGCTTCAGCATACATAGGCCTCTCAGATGCAGCCTTTTCATAGAAAATGAGGGCCATGTCATATTGCCTCATTTCACAATAGACCACACCAAGGTTATAATATGCTGGCTACAAGCACCGAAAAAATAAATAAATAAATATTCATATCATGCAGACAGAAAGCTAAATAAATTTAAAAGGATTTAATAATAAAGGCTAAATGTAGGGAATGAGAGAGAATTACAGCATAGTGCGGATCTATTTTGAGAGCTTCAAAATATTTTTGACCCGCCTCCTGAGTGTTTCCTGCAAGCTTTATGTTGGTACCAATATCCGTTAATACAATGGCTAGGCATTCAGCAGCTGTTTTATATGAATGATCCACCTGTAAAGCCTTTTGATATGACTGTTCCAAGTAAATTATTTGATTTTCAGTGATGACTTCTGTTAGAAACATGTATCATTATGTCTAGGTTCAGTTTAAATGTCTGGATTCGGTATATCATCTAAATATAGCAATTACGAAAATTGTATGTTTTTATTTTAATATATTCATTATATAAAATAAAGTCTGTGGTGTAGATGAGACATGATTTTCAACATATGCTCTCTCTCTCTCTCTCTCTCTCTCTCTCTCTCTCTCTCTCTCTCTCTCTCTCTCTCTCTCTCTCTCTCTCTCTCTCTCTCTCTCTCTCTCTCTCTCTCTCTCTCTCTCTCTCTACAAGACTACAACTACAATGGAAATTTGTCAACTAACTTACTCAAACATTAGCATGGGAAATACATAAAAAAACGAGGTAAACTGACAAAACTTTGATATGGGCAGGGACAAAAGTAACACCAATGATATCTAGATTTAGATATGAATACCTCATTATACCCTAACAAACATAGCTCTAAGATATTAACCAATTGAAGCCTTATGCCTCATCTATAAGGTAATGTTTAGGCTCAAAGTTAATGTACCAAAGCCATAAACCGGAACAGAGACATGAATAATTAGAGGAAAATACATCCCTAAATGTTCCAAAACTATTTATTTAACATATCCTGGCAGTCTTAGTATCTGAATTCTGCAATAAAAAACTGTATGGATTAAATGTATAATTGTAAAAGAAAAACCAGTAAGCAGATCTATTACCCAGTATCTAATTATGCTGCATATACATCAGAAAGGGCAAATCCCCAAACAAAATTCTTTGCTCAACAGTCAGTCATTAAGGGACTGAATGGAGGTGGGTAGGAACAGATTCTCTACACATGTTATTATGTAAATCACGGCTATTTCATGTTCTCGATTTCAGAGTCAACAAAGTTAATCAACAAACTTTAATAATAATCACATACTATGTAGCACCGATACCAACACGGGACACGTGACACGACACTCCGACACGTTAATTCTAAAAAATGTTAGATTTCGACACGTTAGGACACATTTTAATATTAAATAATATTTTTAATTTATGTAGTGTATATTATATTTAATATTCAATAATTTAACAAAAAAATGAAACTAAACTTATAATATTCATCAATTTCACAAAGAAATATAAGATATCCCAAATATTTATGTTAAACTTAATAAAATGGTAATCGTAATCCAACGAATATAATAGTTAGAACTAAAAACTCAACGCAATGCAACATTTGAACCTTTTTTTGAATTTCTATAATGCGTATTGGAGTGTCAAGAAGTGTCGGACACGACACGTCAGGATTTTTGAAGTGTCGGTGCTTCATAGATCACATATGCAAGGCATAATCAGACTTATCATAATCAGTAGAGTAAAGAGTTGTATTATGTGAGATGGAATGTAATGAACAGATAAATCAATTAACACTGTTAGTTTAGTTAAATACACGCTTCATACAAGAACAGGAAAATTTCATTAAGCGGCTACAGCACTTTGCATCATCAACAAATGGAATTAGAAAAACAAAGAATGCCATGCTCTTTCATCATAAAATGTATTTAACTGGCATGGACATACCTCAGCTGCCTCCACCAAGCGACCTTCTTCTTTGTACAGAAGACCGCAATGCGTGATAGCACAAGCATTTTGAGGATCCAACCTGATAGCCTCAGCAAAAGTTTCAAAAGCAAGCCTACTCATTTTCTGCATCTGCAAGCATATCCCTTTTCCAATGAGAGCCTCCACATTTCCACTATCATTCTCCAGGACATGCTCATAAAGAGCAAGCGATTCGACAAACTTGTTCCTCGAACGCATTATGGTGGCATAAGCAAGATCATTTTTCCCTTCACATATCTCATTCCCCGAATCAACATCCCCAACAGAACCACCACTACTGGTGGAACCCTGTGACAGTTTCAAAAAACCATTCTCTCCCGCCAATTCCTTTTCTCTCCCATTCCCATCATTATCTTCAATCAATGCCATCTGGACACAACTAAACTAACCATATTACACACAATGATAATTTTTCACTCTGATAAAACACAATGCCAATAACACAAATCCCCAACTTTCACAGTAACTACATTCAAATGACCACAAAAAATGAAATAAAAATTCAACCACCCAGAATAGGAAAACTGAAGCAGTGAGCCTAAAGTTATAAACTTTAAGTTCATCAAAACAAAACTAACAAAAAAAAAAAAAATAGAAAAAGAAAAACCCTAGCAAGTAACTACAACTAACATAGGGGATGTCAGGGAGAAGGAGAAGACTCAATGACTCAGAATATAAAGAAAAATGGAATTTTAAGCAACAAATTAGGGCTTGGGGATTTACAGAGTGCTTCTGGAAGCTTCTTCAAGTGGTGCATGGGAAGTGAGAGTGAATTAAAAGCCATGATGACTCCACCATTTCGCTATTGAAGAGAGAAAAGGAAATAACAGAGAATGGAGGAGGAGGGTTTCAATCAAAATTTTGATTTGGGAGGGGCTTCGAGGTGGTGTTCGTGGCCACTCTACCCCTCCGACACGAGCAAATTTTTGGTACCCACATACCATTTCCTTTCAAAATTTGCCACTTACATTTATTTTTCTTTTTTTTTTTTTTTTTATCCCATTTTCATCTTCTCTCTCCTTTCATCTTCCCCTCTGAGTAAATGGCAGCACGGTAGTACCTTAAAAATTTTCCTCCGACACAGTACTTCGATGTCTTCCAAAAACCAGTGTCACATCTGACCGTGGCTCATTCGTTGATTACAAAATTAGGCGCAAAGGGACAAGACATGCTTTCGTTTCTTTAACCACCAGAGAGGCAGAGACTACTCTTTTTATCCATATACCATTATTAAATATTAATAACAAATGTAATATCCCATTATTTTTCATTTTAAAAAATGTTATGAATATTATAAGGTTAAGAAACCATATTTAATGTCATGAAGTTGATGTTTTTTTTTGGTAATATGAAGTTGATGTTTTTAATCTTATACAATCTGTGTTCATGTTAAAAAATATATATATATATATATATATATATATATCTCACATATTTTTACATGTATAGAAGATAATATATTTTTTTTGGTAAAATATAGAAGATAATATTAAATCTTATAGGAATATTTGATAAGAGGATTATTTTTAGATACCTCAGAAAGTGAATGTGAGCTTTTTAGAATCTCATATTTAGTAGCACATTTGAGAAAAAATTTCTAGGAAAATTAATTTTTTGGGATTTCGTTTTGTATGTATATTCTAATTTCTAAACCAAAATAACACTAAAATCCATACAAATGGTGGTATTTCAGGAATCTCAGACAATTAGAAAATATGAATTAATTTTTCAGCTAAAAATAACCAAACATATTATCAGGAAGATTAATCCAACGTTCTCAGGAATATTTTCGCATGCAAGAACTTTTTGGTAATATTCTCAAAAAACTCACTTTCTCATCATATTCCGGAAATGTGATTTCCGGATAATTTTTTTTTCTCCTTTACTAAATGCCCCCTAGTATTATATGGTGTCATTGAAAATAGGGGAAAATGTGTCTCATTTTAAATGATATAAAATTTTGTCATTATAAGTAAGAGAAAGAGATAGATAAAAAAATAAGAGAATAGACAAAAAAATATAAAAATGTGGATCTCACCTGTTTATGAGGGTGAAATAACACAATTTACGTCGTTTAATATCTCTCTTTAAAATAATACATTCACTTTATAATAAATAAATTTACAAGAGCATTATGTTCTTGAATCTAACGGTTTCATTTGATACCAACTGAACCAATTCTTAAGTTGGTCCAAATCTACCGGGTTGACTCTGAATTTTTAATGATGGGGCGAGTATAAAATATTTATAACAAAGTTATAAGTGTTATTAAGACCAAATAAGCATGATTAAGTATTACAAGTGTTTTTGAGGGAGAAACTAACTATTAATACTAATAATCTATTATTATTATTTTAAAAATATTATTATTATATCAATAAAAAAGTTAAATTTAAAGAGATCCCCGTCCCCACCCATAGATTGGATGAACCACGAGTTATAAGGACTTACATGGTTTTAAGTCATTAAGTGAATTATCAAAGTAGAGTGAAATTATTTTATTTATTTTTTATTTGTAATGAAGTGGATGTTTGCTTGAGGATGGAATTTTTTATTATTGAGTAAAGTCCAATGTTTTTTATCTTTAATAAGTAAATGCCTAAAAATCAAAGATCATTTACTCAACATTAAATAAAGTTATCTAAAGTAACATTAGAAAAATCAAACCCATTTATTAAAAGGTTTTATAAGAGTTATATTATACGAAAATTGATTCTATTATGCTATAGAGATTCATTTTGCGTGTCAGAATTTTTTTGTTTGCTGCGAGCCCCACAAAATATTGTGAATGTAGGAAAAATTTTGTGGTTCATATTAAATGATAGATGATAAATCTTTTATTAAATCATGTAATTGTTTACACGTAATTACGTATTGAGTGTGAAAAAAGGTTGTTGTCACTTGTCACTTGAATTGATTTTATGTCTCATGTGAAAGTAGAAGTGTAAAACCCATAAATACTATTGAGATTTTGAATGCAGCATGTAGGCTGTGACACGTCGTGCTAACACACGTCAGAGCTAGAAATTAATTGGTCAAAAGTCCCAGCTAGGCATTTAACCAAGTGTCCCACGGTAGCTAGGGCACCCAAACTCTACAACCATTCCAACCCAACTTTAGGCTCGCTAAGCAACCGGTTTTTTTTTATCATTCAATCTGGTTCACTTTGGTGCTCTTTTTAAAAATAAAAGCATTGTATTTTTGTTTAGAAAAAATATAATTTGTAGAAGAAATTAATATCTCTCATATTATAAAAAATAAATTTTATTTATTATTACACATAAAAGTGTAGGACACCCATATTTTTTCTTTATCCTTTCTTCTTACGTGGATCTCACACATTTATGTATATAAGAAATAAATTTATCTCAATAAATATTAAACTGATTAAAATTACTTTAATATTTTATATTGAAATTAAAATTATGAACCGTGAATAGGGTTTTTTTAAAGCAATTTATGACCGGTTTAAAACATTTACGAAAACCGGTCGGGTCAAAGTTGTAAAGCGTAGCCAATTTCCCAAATGGGAACCAATTACAGTGCCACGCGCCACCCTCGCTGCTGATTCTCCGAGACGAGACACGTTCGATACGGTGCCACACTCGCGCTTCTATCTTCTTCATCTGCACTCCAACTGCACATTCACAAAATCGACCATGAACCCCTCGGTAATTACAAATCTGCCACCGCTCCAATTCAGAAATAGCAATTAGCAATCACGATCTTTGCTCTTTTTCTACTTCTCAAGTTTTATTGTTTTGCGTTGAATATTGATGGTAACTTGTAGGGTATGGAACAGCAGAGAACTCTCTCCGGTTCGTCTCAGAGCCCTAGATCTCCGTCGTCGTCGCAGCCGTTCCTCTCTGTCTCCGTCACCGATCCTGTGAAGCTCGGCAATGGCGTCCAAGCCTATATATCCTACCGCGTCATCACCAAAGTATTGTTATTATTCACCTCCTTCTCTTCTTTTCTTTCACTTCACTCTTTTTATTTTATTTTATTTTTGGTTTCTTTTACTTTTTTTGTTGGAAGTTGATGGAGGTCGTTGAAGTTTCGCTTCAACTCAAATTGGAGCTTGTTTTTGATTTCGCGAAAAGTGTAGAAACGATGAAATGCTGAGATCATGAAATCTCGAATTTTTTGTATGATTGATTGTGCTGAGGAGTGAAAGGTTCAGTTTGGGGATTTTTCGATGATCGATCGTGATGTGATTAGATTTTCAGGAGTAATCGACTTTAAATAAAAAATAAAAAAATTGGCAATCTCTTGCACTATGAATGCAGTGAAATAGTGACCTGTCTTAGGTAGACCGAGAAAAATAATCCTTGATTTGTATATAAACTGCTGAGATTGTTTCACCATCCATTCTCTTAGGTAGACCGAGAAAAATCACAGAGCTGAACTGTCTTGGATGATGTTGTTTTTATTTTTATTTCCTTCTGAAATGCCGTTTACCTTTAGATTCTGTTGTCAATTTAGTAAAAGGTGATGCACATTTATTCATTAGTTGTGATTAAGGAACATGCATGCTTGTTGATGATGCCTGTTCGATCATGGTTACTGCTTGTTCCGCTGAGTGAGGGGAATACAGACAGACTTCGAGAAAAAAAAAATTGCTTATGGTTTTGCAGAAGCAGAGGGTTTAGTTCTTTGAGGATGATTGACAATTTTCGATTAGCTGAAATCATAATCTTGATACTCTACATGCCTGCATGACTATGATCCATATTTTTGGTTTAGTCTGCTAATACGGAAATGTTATCTGTCACTTTAAATGCTCTTTGTGAAATTCATTGGGTAGGTATTTATAAACTTACAATGAAAAAGTAAAAAACTATTTCATCCATTATTTTCAATGCAAAGATATTCTCTTTTTAGTTTCTTCCACCACCACTGGAATTCATGGAGGAGATGTGTAAACTATAAACATCTGTCTTGTCATCATCTGACTATCTGAACCAATTTGGCAGACAAATTTTCCTGAATACCAGGGACCTGAGAAGATTGTCATCCGACGTTACAGTGACTTTGTTTGGTTACGTGATCGCCTTTTTGAGAAGTACAAAGGCATTTTCATTCCCCCTCTTCCAGAGAAAAGTGCTGTAGGTAACATCTAAGCAGGACTCTTTCTTGCATGTTTAATAATAGTTTAAAGGAAGCTACTGCCATTGAAATTCTTATGCCAATGCTACCTTGTCAATTTTTTGATGCTTTATCTTCCTGCTTATGTTAATTTTCAGAAGTTATGTTGTATTTTCATTTATTCTAATGAAAATATCTTGACTGAGGGGAACTGCTCTATTTTTTCATACTGCTTTACACATGGTCAAAAAAGTCTATCAGAGGTTTCTTCTTCTTTTTTTCTTTTTTTTTTTATATTTTTAAGAATTAACTTTGGAAGTACCCTGTCGTCTGCTTTGCCTCTAGTCTATTTTCCTCGGTCTTTCAGATTTCTTGGTTGAGCTTAGTAGCCTGAGTTAATATCCCAATTCTCCTGTTCGGTAGTAAGTCTTTCTCTTTAGAGTTTAACATGCTACTTATTTGTATATGGTATGACCTGGAATGTCTATGGAATGACAAACAGTGCATTTAGTTAGTGGTTCAATTAACAGTGGGTCCATAATCACTGATAGATAATGACTAGTCTAAGCTGATTGAGGTCCTAGAGAAGCCTCACATTATGCTTATAAAATATTCATTGTAGATTTGATACATTGCTGTTGAATGTTGATCATTTATGTAACATCATCCCGAATTCCAATTATAGAAAACTATTGCATTGTGATTGTAATTTATTCAATGGAGACTTGAAATTTTGCTCCACCAAAATTCCATTTGGGCTTCACTTCTTGTTTTGTTATTGCAGAGAAATTCCGATTCAGTGCTGAATTTATTGAGATGAGGCGGCAAGGATTGGATATATTTGTAAATAGGATAGCATCACATCATGAACTTCAACAAAGTGAGGACCTGAGGATGTTTTTGCAGGCAGAAGAAGAGGTGATGCCTTATCTTCAGTAGACTATTTATTCCTCTTTGCAGCTGTATCTCTTTAAGTTGTGATTGGCTTTATTGCTCTTCCCTTTTTGTTTTTCCTCTTCTATCGATGTGCCATGTAACTGCGCTGTTTCTTATGAGTCCAAATCTTCTGTTCAATCTAACCATTGTAGCTAAAATAACTGTCTAGTTTGATGGTGAGTCTCCTTAATTGACCGCCAATTCGTCAAATGCTTGATTCCAAATTTTGTAGCTCATTTTAGTGATTGATATATAGAAAATTGAATTATGCATTATGGTCTCTGATTCCATGACTACCTTAAAACTACTGTACATGCTGGAGAGTGTGGGATATGGAATGTGCAAGACTCATAATATTTTTTTTTTCCTGTTCTCTCCCATGTTTGATGTAGGTGTACTATTGTATTTGTAAGTGCTCTAGGTCTGCTCTTTTTCTCACATTTGACTTTTAAGGGGGAGAAGAAAACCTAATTTAAGCTTGATTTAATTAAACATACTATGCAGACTATGGAAAGATTGAGGTCCCAAGAGACAGGCATATTCAAGAAGAAGCCATCTGATTTAATGCAGATTTTTAAGGTAAGACATGTTCTAATGGTAACATGGAATATGGATGGTTTTCTTTGACTAGGTTGAAATCTGTTAGATGGAGTTATTTAAAATTTGATTCCCACTAATTTCCTGTCTGAAATAACCTAACAATTGGTGCATTTTTTGGTCCTCTTAGTAGCTATGCAGACATGGGCTTGCATGAAATATGTCGGAAATAATGAAAATAAATGTAGTGTAATTTAAATTCTTACAAGTTACTCAGTAAAACTTAAAAGTATTCGTTTTATTGATTTCAAGAAAAAAGATTATGAGGGAGAGATATGCTTTTAAATTTTCCATAAATCAACATGTCATAGATGATAATGTCAACCATTGCATGGAGCAATGGACTGGGAGATTAGTAGGTTTTAGCTTTGTCTTGGATGCACCACTGACATAGTCTGTACTTGATAATTACATTTTGTTACATCATTGTGAAATTTTGCCACTTCAGTATTTCACTCTCGGATTGTCATTTCCTTGGATATGAATACATTCAATGTAAACAGTTTTTCAGATTGCAATTTTCCTCTATTTCATACATTTGTTTTTGCTAACCTATCCGGTTGAGAGTGCTGTCCAACCAGGTGTCTTATTAGATTCATAATTGCTTGTGAATTTTGATAGGATGTGCAATCTAAAGTGAGTGATGTTGTCCTTGGGAAAGAGAAGCCCGTGGAAGAATCAGGTTCTGAATATGAAAAGCTGAAACATTACATCTTTGAGCTTGAAAACCACTTGGCTGAAGCTCAAAAGCATGCATATCGTCTTGTGAAGAGGCACAGAGGTGATGATTGAATTTAAGATTTCAGCTTGGTTCTTATTATTGTCTTCTGTATCTATTGTATTTTCCTTTTTTTACCCTTATGCGTTTCCTTTTTTCCTTTTATCCACTATTCCGGAAGATCAATTCATAATTCAAATCTTACTTTATAATGTTCATGCAGAGTTGGGACAATCACTGTCAGATTTTGGAAAAGCAGTAAAACTTCTAGGTGCTTCTGAAGGAAATGCTCTTGGGAAAGCCTTCTCTGAACTTGGGATGAAGTCGGAGATTTTATCAGCCAAGCTGCAAAAAGAGGCAAGTCTCCAAGTGCTGGTGTCACCATTATTTTACTGTCTCTTCATATATGTTTGCTTGCATGATGGTATATACATGATATTGAAGGGTGAAAAGAACTATCCTAATATGACTTTGTCAAGCAGGCCCATCAACTCTTGATGAATTTTGAAGAACCTTTGAAAGATTATGTTCGTGCTGTACAGTCTATTAAGGTAGGCTTGGTTTTGTTTTCTTTCATTATTTAAAACTAAATCATCTAACCTGATTAAGATATTGTTTGTGTTTTTTCCTTGAAATAGATATCCCAATCAATTGACCTCAGTAAAATTGTTATTCAAATATTAGAACCCCAAAATTTCTGCTTCTTGAACCCCTCCCCAAGAATGGAGTAAAATGGATTGTTATACCTTATTTTTCTATCTAATGCTCGTTTTACATTCTGAAACAGGCGACAATAGCAGAGAGGGCCAATGCCTTCAGGAGACAATGTGAACTGGCTGAAACAACGAAGCTGAAGGAGATTAATCTGTATACTCCCCAGTTCTCAGTTTTTATTATTTGCCTAATTTAGTTTGTATGGCAAACTGATTCCCTTTTTACGTAACATTATTTGGCTGAATTAGCATTCATAATCTGTTGCATAAGGCCCTGTACTCAGGACCAAATCTCTTGTCTGTGTATGTGAATGCAAATAAGCCTTGTTTGTGTCTCATATTCTGGAAAATGAATAAATTTGAGTTTTTTCTTTTTTTTCTTCTTTTTAGTCTGGTTGATGGGCTAGAAGATTGCTTGGTGTCTTATATACTGATATATATTATTGTTTGGGATGCAGTGACAAACTCATGCTGATTCGATCTGATAAAGTTGCAGAAGCGGAGCATGAATATAACGAGGCAAGTTTGCATATTATTGGCATCCATTGGGTGATAAATTATATCTACAGTTTGTTTGGCTGGACTAACATGATTTTGCCATGCAGTTGAAGGCAGAGAGTGAACAAGCAACAAAGACATTTGAGACGATTGTGAAGTTAATGAATGAAGAAATTGGGCGTTTTCAGGAACAGAAAACATTAGACATGGGGATTGCTTTCCATGAATTTGCCAAAGGTCAGGCTCGCCTAGCAAACGGTATTGCAGATGCGTGGCGAAGTTTGCTTCCTAAACTAGAAGCATGTTCCTCCTCGTAGAGAGTTTATCAATGAGTACTACATAGCATAGATGAAGTACTCCTTCACGGGTGGTTACAGGGACTAGGGTATGGCAGAGGCAGGCACGCAGCTCTTGTTTTGTTAAAGGGCTTTCAGGAGAGTTATCTGCTGCTTCGAATGGTGTTGTAAAAGATGTGATTTTCTTACCACTTGATTTTGTACAAATTTTAAACAAAGTAAAAAGCAACGTCTTTGAAATGCAATTTTTAGAACATCACTAGGACCCAATTCTAGTCACCGGACTTCGCCCGTGTTATTTTCCATTTTGTTGCTGCTGCTGCTCGCACTATTCTCTCCTGTATACGAAAATATAGTTACAACTAATTTACAAGCACAAAAGAGAATGTTGTTTTCAACTTTGCACAAGGTTTTGATTCACCAAATTGCATAAATCTAATGAATCTTGTGCAAGAGTGAGACTGACAGTGGTTGAAATAGGTCTTTGAGTAGTATTACTCTGTTGTTAGGCATGATGTCGAATTCACAAGGGCTATTCTTTTCTGAATAAGACCAATATTGACTCCAGTGGGCTCTCGTCTTGTTAGCAAGGTAATTCGAGTTAGTTTTAAACATATATATTTTTATTATTGTAAATAAACCCAATTTGACTACTCACATTTTAATGGATTCTCAGTTTAGCTTTGTCATTGGTTGCCAAAACAACTATACCTTATTTTCTGGCACATAATTATTGGCATTTTTTTTTTGGGTAAACGTACGAGCATTTTTTTTATTCAGTGCGGACGTACCCATTTTACAAATTATTAAATAACATTTTAAGCCATTTTACAATTTTTTTTTTTTTAATTATGGAGATTATGCATATATTATAGGCATAACTGTTGTTCCTTATTATTAAGGCCTTTTGAGTCTTTGACCGTACCCATGCACAAAACTTGTAGGGGATCAATACGTTTGTAAAAATAATTACTAAAGTCCCTTTTGGATTCTAAAAAAAAACACAATTCTCATTTTCGTCCCTTCAAAACAAAAATCAACTTTTAGTCCCTCTATAATTTCATTTCTTTGAAAATGTGTTCCCTTAGAAATTCAATGAAGACCCAATTTAACCCCCAAAAAAATTAATATGAATATATATATATATATATATATATATATATATATATATATATATACATATATATATATATAGGCATCCTTTGTTGCTTTTAGTTCAAAAAATTAAGGAGCTTCTTAGTTGGCCTTGGTTGGTCCGAGTTCAACATGTTCTAAGGGAAGGTAATCAAGTTGCTGATTGACTTGCGAAAAATCATAGCATGCTTGAAGGGGAACTGCAAACGTTTACTAATCCACCGATGGGATGATTGGCTTGCGAAAAATCATAGCATGCTTGAAGGGGAACTGCAAACGTTTACTAATCCACCGATGGGATGTAGTTTACTGGTTCGTAATGATCAGAGGGGGTAGCTACCCCAAGTTTGCCTAGTTTGTTTTTTGTTTTATCTTTTATTTTCTGATGTATCTCCAAAATATATATATATATATATATATATATATATATATATATATATATATATATATATATATTTGTAAAAAACAAAAATGGTAACTATATTTTTTTTTGATAGGGATCTAAAAAAGACTTTACTTAATAATTTATCAGAATAATGTAGTGAGATTCGAAGGGCGGTTATGTGTGTTCAAGTTGCTGGATAAATATTTGTGAAAGGGCACAATCAACGTCCGCCACATGACAATTCACAAGACATGCATGAGAGATGGCACATTTAAGTCAAGCAGGGAAAGAGTGTGCAACTTGCACTATTTGCATTTTTTTTTTTTTGGGCTTTATTAATTTTATGTAAAAGGAGAGAATTCTCTCATATGTAATAGAGATAATTATGTGTGAGACCCATTCACTATAGAAAAGAAAAAAGAAAAAAAAAAGTAACATGAAAATCGATGTATGTGTAGGAGAGAAAAATTCTCTCCTACGACATAAAGTATATTTTTATTTTATTTTTTTTGGTAAGCCACTATTTGCATTATTTACATACACAGGTCTTGCAATGCCGAGCATTACATATGTTGTTGATTGACTCCCCTGTGCAAAATGCTCTTTTATTTCTGTGTAATTTAAACATACATGATTTTATACACATCTAATAAATTGTTTTATGGATATTATATTTATTTTTTTCATCTATTTTAGTTACTCATTTTCAATATTATTAAATTAAAATCTTAATTGATATTTTTTTTCTCTCGTATATATTATGATATAACGATATTGGAAAGAAATAAACAAAATATGCATTAAAGAAAAAGCAGGGATGATTTCCTATTCTTTACCTTACAAACGTAAAAAGTTTTGAAGTTGGCTTTAAATGGGTCAAATAGCTGATTATAAATCCAAGTACATAAAATTCCTAGTGCAATGCGAATACTAGCTACGTGGGACTCTCCCTAACACCAAAAAAACAATCGTACGAAGCATATTATCCACTACCACTAGATAAAAGAATATTCAATATATTATTTCACTCCACTTAACAGAGAATTGTGTTGAGGAATGGCAATGGCTTGCGGCATTGTAAGACAGTGCGTGTACGTGAGTGGAGTGAATTTCCATGTTCCGTTATCTTCCCCTTCCCTCATTCCTATTCACCACAACACTACTCTCCACTCTTCCGTGCTTCGCAACCGCATTCATCTCTCGGCGGTGCCCGTGCCGATACCCAAAGCCTCGGCGAGGAACGATGGCCCCGTATCTCCGAACACCGACGACGACGGAGTCTCTCTGGGCACCATGAAACTTCCTTTGGACACTGACCTTCAGAGATTTGATTCCTTGCTGTTTCAGGTTATAACGTTAATTAACTTCGTAATTTTCATTTTGATACTTTCATAATCAATTTGCATTTCATGAATTGTTGTTCAATAATGCAAATATGATATATCTCCGAACGTGTCACGTTATTTAATTGTTGTTACTATTATTATTATTATTATTATTATTATTATTATTATTTTGGTTATTTAATTCGTTGTAATCATTCTGTGCTGTTTCATTTACATTGGTTGTGTTTTGACAGTGGGCAAACAGTCTTTGCCAGGGAGCTACTCTGCCACTTCCCGTGCCTCTCAAGGTATGTTCTTCCCTAATGCATTTCATTTTATGGTCTTAAGCAATTATGCATTCTTCCATAATGGATCCCCTCTAATGTTAAAT
The DNA here is from genome assembly GCA_032173675.1 of Gastrolobium villosum. Classification (NCBI taxonomy): domain Eukaryota; kingdom Viridiplantae; phylum Streptophyta; class Magnoliopsida; order Fabales; family Fabaceae; genus Gastrolobium; species Gastrolobium villosum. Next base: position 45,665 of record JAVKPL010005529.1, read on the forward strand.
TTTGTTAAGAGTGTTAGTCCCACATTGTGTGTGTCTCATTGTATTCTTCAATTGGTTTGCTATATAATAGAACCAATGTTGTGTAGTTTAACACAACAAGGATTACTATCAATTCCTCTTGTATCTTGATATTTAACATGGTATCTAGAGCCTAACAAGAGGAATCTTAATCCGCTTAACTTAGTTCACTTTTCCATAATTTCAATATGGTTATAGAGAGATATCACCCTCCTTGAGGGATTCTCGTTGTTATTTCTTTTTCGGGTTTTTCTTAGTATGCTCTGTGACTGCAGCTTAGACTGATCTGTCACATCAGAAAAGAATGATCCTTGGGAAGCTGTTGGGTTGACCGCCATTGATCGACCACCGTTGACTGCCGTCTCCGTTGACTTTTTTGATGACTTTCTGGCGACTTTTCTGACGACCCACTAGCGTCTCCGACGACCCACCGCCGTCTCCGGCGACTTTTCCGATTATGTGAAGCTTTTTTTTAATCTTCTTTCTTCCCAAGATGGACTATTTATTCTATTCATCGTCCTCTTGAGGGGGAGCACCTTCCATGTTGCTGATGGTCATTCCAGCACAGTTGTCTTTGCCGATGATAATTCCGGCTCCGAAGTTCCTCTTGAGGGGGAGCACTTTCCATGTTGCTGATGGTCATTCCAGCACAGTTGTCTTTGCCGATGATAATTCCGGCTCCGAAGTTCCTCTTGAGGGGGAGCACTTTCCATGTTGCTGATGGTCATTCCAGCACAGTTGTCTTTGCCGATGATAATTCCGGCTCCGAAGTTCCTCTTGAGGGGGAGCACTTTCCATGTTGCTGATGGTCATTCCAGCACAGTTGTCTTTGCCGATGATAATTCCGGCTCCGAAGTTCCTCTTGAGGGGGAGCACACTTTCCATGTTGCTGATGGTCATTCCAGCACAGTTGTCTTTGCCGATGATAATTCCGGCTCCGAAGTTCCTCTTGAGGGGGAGCACTTTCCATGTTGCTGATGGTCATTCCAGCACAGATGTCTTTGCCGATGATAATTCCGGCATCTTCCATGTTGATGTTCATTCCGACGCCATTTTTAGCACATTGTTGATTTTTGGTTTCTTATATAGGAGATTTATTTTGATGTTATGTTACTTGGTCATTTCATTTTGTTGATGTAGCACTGTTGCTTTTGGTTCCTAATAGGAGTATTATTTATGTATCAAGCTTGTAGCATATGATCTATATGCTACAGCTTGAGGGGGAGTGTTAAGAGTGTTAGTCCCACATTGTGTGTGTCTCATTGTATTCTTCAATTGGTTTGCTATATAATAGAACCAATGTTGTGTAGTTTAACACAACAAGGATTACTATCAATTCCTCTTGTATCTTGATATTTAACAAATTTTATCATGATTCTCAGTATGAAAATTTTGTGGCTATATCTATCTCTATCTTGATTGTCCATCACAAATATGATAGAGTCCCACTTATTTAATCTTTGCCAAGAGAGAGGTAGACATACAATTTTAAATTTTTTCACATGATTAGGTCAGATGGAAAACTCATATGAGAGGATCCATTCTTTTCTGGTATACTTGTTGATCGGTCCAATAAGGATTGGGTTGGATCACACACGATCGAGTCTGTTCCAATATCTATTTGGTCTTCTCTGGAATGGATGTTGTTGGGGATACCTCCGCAGGATGCTTCAGCGAGATCTTTTGCGGGATGGAAAGTCTGGTATTGGGTTGTCTTAATTGGTTGGGACAAATTGGGAGGTACCTGCAAAACACTCTGACGTTCAAGTTTGTATGTGAACAATGAGTTTAAGTCAAGATGAATTAGATGATCATACATGGGCTTCAAGCCTCCATTATATAGTAGTTGATTGTCTTGCTTATGCGGCCTTAATACAACGGCATTTAACCTCATTGGTGGACAGAAATGGCTTATGCAAGCTATCCTATGTGCAGGATGTCTAGTTGTGGGCTACACCTTATGGGTGTAGCTGGAATCATGTGTTTTCCCTTTAGCTATTGGCTATTAGGATGATTGTGGAGTTCTGAGGTGTTAATGTCGTGTGGCTGAGCTGATGATGCCGTAATTGTATGCCTATAGGATGGATATGTTTTCTTTGCCTTTAAGTCTTGGCTTTTGGGCCTCTTAGGCTAATCATGGATGGGGCCTTTGATCCCGCATGAGATAGGCCCAGATCACCTATATATGGCCATTCTCACATGGAAGCAACATTGGTAGAAGGGTCTAGAATTCGCACACACTTCTCAATCCTTTGGTGCATTGTTGTTTAATTGCCTGCTTGAGTTTGTATGAATGGGGTGTGCCCAGAGTGAAAGGTGGCAGCAGAGTGAGATTAAGATCAATTTGATTGTTTACTTCTTGTCAAAGATTGTGCTATATAAGAGCACAGGTTTTAGGGAGCAAATCTTCGCTTTCAGTCTGCATATTTTTCCCATTATTCGCAGCTGGACTGTCACTCATGTAGTTTCAAGTCATATTTGCTAGAAATGTCTAGGAGAAAAAAAATATAATGATTAGTTCATTCTCACAATTAGTTTTGGCTGTTCACTCTCTAACTCTTCTATTGCTATTTGATTTGGTAGTCACAATTAGAAGTGATTGGATCATTGTCATAACTGTTTGTTTAAAACAAACATAGTGAGAATTCAAATTATAGTTGCGTGTAGGTTATTTATAACTCAGGTCACCACTATAATAAGATGATGCTTGTTCAATGCTTCTTAAAGTGTGTAACAATCTTCATTTCAATTAAGCAGGTGGACAAAATAGCTGGTGGAGCTAGATTGGGTTTTATCACCATTGGAGATGGGGAAACAGAAGTTCTTGTTTATATTGACTGCTTGGTTTTTCAACCAACTGACAATTCTGCTCCAATTTTCCGTGCTATTAGAAATGGGCCCTTGAAAGATAAGGTACCTCCGGGTGAGCCCAGAATCATGAGGAGCCTTATGCAAGCTCTTCAGAAATCAGTTGAAATCGCCAGATTGTAATTATTATAATATTTTTATTTTTTTTTCTAATGAACTTGTCGGGTTTTCAGCTGAAAATTAACTTGAAAAATGTTTGAGTTTGATGTATATATATATATATATATATTTTTCCAATTCATTTATCAGATATTATGTTTACTTACTGAAGAGACCAACGTTTGTTTGAACTGTCAAGAAATTTCTGGGGTCCCGAACTTTAGTACTATATTGTATGTGTTTGTTTTTTATGATGTTACTTTAGATAACTTTATTTAATGTTCATCAAAACGATGTCGTTTTAGGACGGAAATCATGGTATTTTTGTAATTTTAAATTATTTCAGGGTTATAATAGTCTTTATCACTCTAATTTCTTAGTTTTTCAACCCAAAATAACATCGTTTCGATGAACATTAGATAAAGTTATTTAAAGTAACATCAGAAACTTTTTTCGCATATTGTATTTGAGAAATGATATTTACACATACCATTTTTGCCTCACATTCCTTGCGTATAATGACTTGGAAAATATAAAATAATAAAGTGAGCAGTTATGATGATGGATGGTGAAAAAAGAGTATGAGTGTTGATACGTGAAGAGTGTGAGAAAATGTATGTGTAAATAAAATGTCATTACTCATTTGTTTGGCTTAAAGATAAAAAAAGTATATTGTAACAACTCTCTAGTTTAAAAGGAAATGGTATCAATATATTGTCTTTATTTTAATTCCCTTTTTTCTCTTAGTATTTTAAAACCTTGTGTTAGTTTCCTGTTAGTGATTGTGGTGGTGGCAATTCTGTTGCAACATCTTAATGTTATATAGTAGAATAGTGGTAACGAAATGAGGACGAAGAAAATTGTCTGAATTCTTGCTGTCTCTATTTGCAATATGAATTTTTTTTTTTAATCTATTTAAAAGAGAAATGATAAGATAACAAGTCTTATTCTTTATTCTAACTGTTAATTTTTTTATATACGGCTGATTGTAATTTATTAATATATATTAGCTAATAATTATTAATTCTTAATAAATTTTATAACCAACAAATGCACGAAAATTAATAATTGAGATAGATAATAACATTTTTTTTATTTTATATACCAACCCTAAAATTTCTTATTTTTACTCAGAAATCAAAAAATCCCTTCCCTAATTAAAAAGCTTGTTAGTTTTATATAATATAACTTTGCTTGTTTTTTTTTTTTTTTTTTTTGTGTTACAGTTTAAATTTGATTGACTAGTAATTATTATAATCCATATGTCATATTGTCTCATTAAATGTTTCCTATGTTGGGTACGTATTTTTAGAGTGAAAAGAAAAGAAAAGAAGAACATAAAAATTGAGTTTACCCTTTGCTTGGTATCAATTTGAATGGGGAAGAAAGAGATCGAAGGATTTTCTGGCCCACAATTTTGCATTCCTTTTTATTTTGTTATTTCTTTAGTGAAAGCCATGAAATCAAATAAGAGGAAAGAAAGGAAGTATCTCTTCTTTTTTCTTAGGTGATACCAAATAAAATGAGTGATAAATCTTTCATTTTTTTATTATTTTCTTTCTTGTTATACTTTTTATTTTCCATTCACTAAGCCAAATGTTCTTTGTTCCTTTTCGTAAACTAAAAGGGTTTTCATTTCCTCCTTTAACATAACACAACAAACTTTCTTACACACAAAACATTTTGTGGGCCCATACATTTAAAAATAAAAAAGAAAAGAAAAAATATGGCACGTAAAACGAATCTCTATAATATTACACAATCATTTTTCCTTACGGTATACAACATAATAAACATAAAACTCAAACTAAAATGCCTTTGTGAGAATCAAGAATGCACGAGTTGAGTGAATCTATTGTATAAACTATTTATAACATGTATTACACCACTTACTAAGTTATTATAGTGAAAAATCACACTATTATATTGTATTCACATAAAAAAATATGTCTTTTTTTTATAATTATATAAAAATTCATATTTTATGTTACTATATTAGGAAAATAGTTTCGAGATGAATTTAATATGAACACCACATAAATTTAAAAGCGGGTCAAAATATTTGACAAGAATATGACTAACTTATTTTATGGATTAATATGACACAAACAAATAGAAATATGCCATTTATAATACATGTTCAGACGACAGGACAAATATAATCTGTAATAAAATTAACATATGTCAATTTCGTAAATTGTCCTCTAAGACGAAATAAATTCTTCGTGATAACTTTTATCAACATAAAAACAATATAAATTTGAAATTAAATTGTCCTGAACACAAATTTCTTATCTCGTATTATGTTGTGTCTTGAAAATTGTCGCCTCCAATTTCAGTGGAGAATTTTGATGTATTTGTCATTATTATTGCATCACATTTACGCTAATTTCTTCGTATAATAATAATTAATCCGCCAACATGAGTAATGACAAAATGTTGAGGTTCGAATAATCGAAGGAAATATCCGCTAACATGAGTTAGTTGGCACATTCAGTGCACGTGGTGTCATGATGACTAATCATTGTTACCTTAATACTTTTAGAGGAAGCTACCAATTTTTTTACTACATTCAGTGCACGTGGTGTATCTAATCATTATTAAATCAAATACCTTATTACTTAAAAAGTTTTTGAAAAAAAAAAAAATTGATCATGGTAATTAGATTTAATGAATTGATAAACCCTTCTCCTCCTCAACCCAATATATATACCACTTTTAGTTTCTTCCACTCTATGAACTCTAAACCAAAACAATGACCACTTTCTCTCTCTACTCTCATGCCCCTTCCTTCACGGTTCCTCCTTTTCCTTCTTCACCCTCTAAGAACTCAATTTTCTGCACCCCCTTCAAAGGAATAACCAAGCAATTCGCTTTTTCCAAAAGCACCCTCTTGCAATTGCAGTCACGGATAATTGTCTTCTCTTCTTCAAAGGATGCGGGCCCCAGTGACAACATACCAAGGTTGTGAATCCTAGGACTTTGTTTTTCCTTTGGTTTTTGTTTACTTATTCTTTTGGCTATTGGGTGTTTCTAAATTGATTGGAATGTGAAATTTTGCTATTGGTTTGAGCAAAAAGTTCACTTTTTTTTTCTCTGTTTTTTTTTTTTTTTCTTTTTTAGCAGCAACTTTTGCATCATTGAGGGGCCAGAGACGGTTCAGGATTTTGTTCAGATGCAGCTGCAGGAAATTCAAGACAATATAAGGAGCAGGCGCAGTAAAATCTTTCTTCTCATGGAAGAGGTAAGCTTATAGTGGCACTCAAGCACACCTTAGTGGCCATAGTCTATGGAAGAGTGTTAGTTTTTATTCATAAATCATAGTAACATACTTTTAATACTGAGAATTGAATATGACAGGTAAGGAGATTACGTGTGCAGCAGCGCCTAAGAAGTGCACAAAAAGTTTTCGCTGAAGAGAGAGATGAGGAAGCAAATGAGATGCCTGAAATTCCATCTTCAATTCCTTTTCTTCCTCATGTGGTGAGTCTCAAAACCTTGTTTTGATTAGGCTATGGTTATTGACTGAATCATCCTCCCATGGTTTGGTGAAATATGAAGAGAAATGTTAGAGAAATATATAGAAAACCATTAATATTGATATAATCTTCACGTAACAATTTAAGGTTTTGGGTTGAGATGTGGTATCGGGCTCATTTGTTGTGGTTGGGTTGAATTGGTTGCTTTGCGTGGTATTAGAGCCTATGTGACTAATTGGCTACGAGTTTGATTCTCATCGCCTCCATAAATAATTAAATACTGTGGAGTATTTTAGCATAGATAGGTGGACCTATGTATTCTCCACCTTTCAAGCCTAATGAACTCACGTTTAAAGGAGTGTGTTAGAGAAATATAATATAAAACTATTAATATAACATTTATCTAACAGCTTAAACTTTTGGATTGAATTAATTCTTTACAAGAATCATATCATATTGGAGAGAAATTCTTTTAAGTAACAAATCATACCAATATTTGTACGTTCGTAATAAGCTTATTGACATGATTCTGTCTAAACATTTTAATAATCTGATACACTACGGTTTTTCACACTCGTAAGAGATTTTTATTGAACCACTTGTGTCAAACATAACTTTTTTGTAGTGGTCTCGTCCTTAGTAACTTCCTTTTGTTTCTCTATCAAATGCTTGATGTGATTGATATAAAATTGGAGCATTTGTCATTTTTCATATTCACTAACCATATGTTTTTCTTATTGAAGTAGACGCCCAAGACTTTGAAGAAGCTCTATCTAACCAGCGCGTCATTCATATCTGCAATAATTGTATTTGGTGGGCTTATTGCACCAACGGTAATTTTATTACATAATGTGTTTTATTGTATAGCAGATAATCATATTTTACAGTTCAATCACTTAAATGTCTACCAATGGATCCATTTATTCTTTTTATATGTTATAGGGATTTGATATCCTTTATTACCCTTTAGAAGGGATCAATATGTTCAATTTAAACTGTCTCTGATTGTGGCATTGCGCCATTGATCTTTGAGTTTTATTCTTCCTTTACCATGTTCACTCATACTTCTATGGATTTTGTATCCTGTCATTGTTTGGTACTGGTTTTAATACTACTGTTTTTCTATGCTGAAGTTAATTTGAAAGTGTTGACTTCAATCTTTTGCATCATATTAAATTGAAAAAATACTTCTATTTTTTGCGTGAGAAGCATTTCTCTGCTCCATAACTATGTTTCTTTTTATCTTTAATGGGAAGGAAATTTTGAGAACGGATAGAAGAAGGTGATTGAAGGGCATACATGTAGACCTAGACAGAGGAAGTCATTCCCATTAAAGAAATTCAATGAGAAATCTTAGTAAATATAGAAAATTTAGGTCAATTCTGGTTAGCAGTCTCCTATTCAATAAATAATGTCATCAAACCTTGTGGAACATCCTTTTGTAGTGACAATTTGCATTTTGGGGGCAAGTTTAGTTTTAGGGTTATGTTTAGGTATGTTTATAAATTGAATTTAAGATACTTCCTGCCTAAGAGAAAATGATTAAAGATAAGTGGCTCTCAACTTCCCTTTATGCTTTAGTTAGTATATAAGAGTATAGATCTTCGGAAGATGAGAGGGTGCATTTATTCATGTAGTACAAGAAGACCTAGATTTTTGAAATTGTAACTTTTGATGAATGATCAGTAAAAGAAGCAATCTTAAGAGTGAAGGCATAAAAAAACATTGAATTACCTGATTCAAAAATTTACTGTTAAGTGATCTGATAAAAATAATTTTAGCCACTTTGATTTTTTTATCTTGCCTTATAGCTTTCTAGCATTATGGATTTGGCTGCAAAAGCTTATATTTGTTGATGTCAACCATAATCTACATTCATTTCAAATATATATTGAAGCCTTATTATGTTAATTGCAGCTGGAGCTAAAACTAGGTATAGGTGGTACCTCATATGAAGATTTCATAAGAAGTATGCATTTGCCTTTGCAACTAAGGTATATTGTTCTTTGGTTTTTGTGCTTTATTAATTCGCATTTTCCCTTGGGCAGAAACTGTTGTGTTGATGAATAGCAGATTTGGTTGATTAATACCTGATTACACTTTGTTTGCTTCATGAATGCAGTCAGGTCGACCCAATTGTGGCATCCTTTTCAGGTGGGGCAGTTGGCGTAATTTCAGTACTGATGTTAATTGAGGCTAATAATGTTGAGCAACAAGAGAAAAAAAGGTGCAAGTATTGCCATGGAACTGGTATGTAACTACTTTTTGAAGACCTTCATTCTCTTATATCTCAGTCATTCACATTTTAGACGCATTGCATCTTTCTTTTCTTTCTATTGTTTCTGGATTTATACTGTTTAGAAGAGTGAAAGTTTTGGTGGTTGTGATGAAAGTTTAGTTGCACTCTTCCTTTTTAAGATATGGTAAGAAATTATTCGTATTGCACTTTATATCCTTTACAATATGTTTGTAATTCTATGGACAGGATACTTGGCCTGTGCTCGATGTTCTGCGAGTGGTGTATGCATAAACATTGATCCTATTTCGGTATCTAGTGCTTCTGTCAGACCTCTGCAAGTTCCTACAACCAGAAGGTGTCCAAATTGCTCTGGTGCAGGAAAGGTACATGTTTTGGACCAGTTAAATGGTCTCAACTTTCTCTCCCCACTACATGACATGCATTAAGTATTTTCACTCCACTCTTTCATCCACTTTTACTACATATGACTACCCACTAAGCATACTATCACACCACTAGTCACCTGCAAAACCACCCACTATGTGCACAACCTCCATACACTTCATCTATATATAGCCCCATAGTGAATGAGGGGAACATCTCTTCAGTATTCACAAGAGTTACCGTTACATTACGGATTTTACCGTTACATTACGGATTTTGCACTCACATATCTTTTGCCCAGAGCACATCCATCCCCTCCTTTTCACTTGGCAGGTGACTCACACACACCCCGTAGCTATTGCTCATCGAATTGTTGGTTGGAGATATTGTCAGACATCTTTACCGTGCATCCATAAATAGAAACACCAGCTTCTATCAATTGAACATCACTGGTGCAATCCAACTGAACAGTACACAATCTGATGACACATCTAGGGGGGTCTTTGGTAGGTGGATTTTTTGAGAATGCTAGGAAAGTAGATGGGATTCACAAATGACCATGTTTGGTATGGAGTAGGGAAAATCTGCCTAGGAAAAAAATTTTGATGGGAAAATTTTTGTAGTGTAAAAATGAAGGAAAGTGCCCACTTGGGAATACCACCTTAATGGTGGTATTTTGATTTCCCTAGCAAACTCAAACTTGTGCCAATTTTACACCAAAATTTTTCTGGTAATATTTTATCCTACTAAACAATTTTTTTTTTTTTAACTTTCCTTGGTAAATTTTTTTTTCTCCTTTGCCAAACGCCTTCAATTGCTTGTTACGGCCTTATAGATCCTTGGAACTTTTGTTTCAAAAGGTGTAACGTTAAATGCTGACCTATTACTAATCCTCCCTCCCTTCCAGGAAAAAAAAGAAAGAACAATAATATGCATTTGGATACATAATAAATATTGTTGCATGCTGATTAATTTTGATTGTAAATAGTACTCTTTAACTGATTATTTTACCTGTCTTCTAGGTTATGTGTCCAACATGCCTTTGCACAGGGATGATGATGGCAAGTGAACATGACCTGCGAATCGATCCATTTGACTAACATTATGCATGATTTGGGGACTTATATTCTTGTTGTTCTAAATGTATTTAAAAAATAAGAACTCCATCTCCAAATTTAGCAATAATTTATTTATTTTTTAAACACACTGAATGTAATAATACAACTTAAACATACTGTCTTTAGTCTTTGACATACCTTCTCCGGGGGTGGATAATGTCAAAGTGATTAGGCAAATGTTATTTCCATTTCACAAATCTTCAATTTATAAGAATCAATGTTATACTTTTTGAGTATGGTACAGGTGAAACTCATTGAGATCAATAATGCTTCATGTCATTAGTAGTCCTTTGAGAATAGTCTAAAATAATAGGCACTTGTTTAGTTATTATTTTTAAAATGTGAAATTGGTTGCGCAATTGAGAAGTTTATAATTCAAGCTTTTTGTATTACAATTGGATAGTGTTTGTTAGAAATCGGATGTCTAATAAATCTCAACCTTTCAGAGGGATGGACAAAGGTATGAGAGTGCTATCTAAGGAGTTGAATTCGTCTCTTATTTTTACTAAATAAATGAAGGGAAAAGTGTATATGTTATTTTAAAGGATGTAAAATTGTGTAATTTTAAGTGAGAGAAAGAGATAGATAAAGGGAGAGAGAGTGGATCAAAAAAAAAGTGTGGATTCCACTTCTTTATAAGAGTGAAATAATATAACTTGTGTCATTTAAAAGGATAAATACTTTTTCCATAAACGAAAACTAAGACACCATGGACTCACCCAACATTTTTTAGAATCTAATACTAACACACACAACAACAACAACAAAAATCAAAAAAAACAAAAAAACAACTCCTCCCCCACTACATATGAATTTTTTTTTTTTAGTGACATGCGATTTTTTGGGTACCTTAGAATTTCTCTTTTCGATTTAACAATAAAAAGAAAACGCTACGTACAATCTATCAGACAGTTTGACCGAGTGGTCTAAGGCGCCAGATTTAGGCTCTGGTCCGAAAGGGCGTGGGTTCAAATCCCACAGCTGTCATCTTGCTTTTTTAATTTTTCTTTTTTCATCTAACGATTTTTTTTTTCCATTTTTTGTTGTAAAAAATAATAATTGAATATACATTCTCATTAGGCACAAGCCCAAAACTTGATTGGACCGAGTTATAGGCCACGAAACCCTAGAAAATGTCGAGTATAAAAACCATTCGCATTCACAAACTGCATTTGCTTTCGACCTCTTTTGCTCCTTGTTCCTCCGTAAGAAGCAGCTATGCAGATTTTCGTGAAAACCCTAACTGGTAAGACCATAACCCTCGAGGTCGAGAGCAGTGACACCATCGACAATGTCAAGGCCAAGATTCAAGACAAGGAAGGTTTTCACTTCTTTTATTTTCACTTCACATTCCATTTCCATATTGAATTCGGTTTCTCAAAGACCCAATTTCTCATCGTTGAATTGAATTAACGAAATTGAGCAGGCATTCCACCCGATCAGCAGCGTCTGATCTTCGCTGGAAAGCAACTCGAAGATGGCAGAACCTTAGCTGATTACAACATTCAAAAGGGTAACCATATTTCACTTTTTTGTTTTTTTATTTTTTTATTGGAAAAAATATAAATTTTGTGAATATATTTATCTAAGAGAAAAATATTTGTCATGATAAATGACACAATGGTAACGTTCTTCCCTCGTAGTACATATATGTATATGTATTGGTATCTCTTGGTACTAAATATTAAGTAGTTGATTTTTGACAATTTAATGGTTATAATTTATTGGGTTATATTTATGAATTAATTATTAATTTCTAATAAGTTATAACAGGAAATTAACGGTTAATTAATAAGAGGTAATAAGAACAAAATTGTAATAGTTAGATTGTTGAAAATGATTAAAATTTGGTAGCAAGAGGTAGTAAGGGAAAGAGATACTTAGAATAATAGTTTAATTGTGGTTCCTTCAGAGTCGACGCTTCATCTCGTGCTGAGACTTCGTGGGGGTATCATAGAGCCTTCCTTGATGGCTTTGGCTCGCAAATACAATCAGGACAAGACCATTTGCCGCAAGTATGTTTCTCTCCAACCTTCATTTTTTATGCTTTCATTGTTCTTGTTGATTTCATGATTCCCTTTTTGGGTTATTTTTACTTTCATATATTTTCATGGTATTTGAGGATGGAATAAAGTTCTGAAGCCTCCTATTAAGTTTTTCTCGTATTTTTATTTGATGGGTTTTGTTTGTGTTTGCTTTTGTTCCAAGATGGGACACTTGCTTATTATAATTTGTTATGTGAGAGTGCAAGAGTGGTCGTCGCTCGGGCTTGATCTTATTATTGATTTCTATTTCTAACTTTGTCAACTGGTTTTGTTTACTTTCAGTTGATTTTCATGGGTGGTGTACTGTAATTTTGATGTTCTTTTTGCTAGTATGCAGAGTAGGCCTTCGAAACTAATTCTGTTAAAGGTCTGGTGGCCTGGGAGAGTTTTTGGTTCTAAATTTTTTGTATCAAATGATTGTGTTATGTATGTGTATTAGAATTTTGCTCCATGTCCTGCTTTTGTTGTTTGAATTTTATTTTTTTGTGATGCTAGTTTTTGTCTTTCAAGAAGCGTCAAATTCTGAATTTATGACGTTCATGTTTTATTGCTTATATTATGTTCTTGCTAAAAAGTTTCACAAATCAAGGATAATTTATTTTACCTTTCTTTCAGTATTGGCTTGCAAATTTTTGTTTGCTACCCATACCCCAACTAATTTTTTCATACTTTTGCTTTGTTAGATGCTACGCTCGTCTGCATCCAAGGGCTGTAAATTGCCGGAAAAAGAAGTGCGGCCATAGCAATCAGGTCAGGGTGATTTCCATTTTATAATTTTTTCGTTTCATCTTTCATCTACTAATGTGCTTTAGTGGTTAAAAGCTACGCAGCACTGAAACGTTGTTTACCTCTTGCAGTTGAGGCCAAAGAAGAAGATCAAGTAAATTATGGCTGATATTTTTCGTCTCTTGTTGTGGGGACTCAGGGCCAGTTCATTTACATTGTCACAATTGATCAATATCTCTAGTATGGTGTTAACCAATGTTTAAATGGATTTGGATTTATTTCTGTAGCATTCAACTATAAATACTTTTATGAAGACATTATGATCTCTTTTATGTTTCAGTCTTTAGTTTTTGGCATGCTTCTCTTATATTGCAATTTACGGCTGCGTTTTTTATATTGATTCAACCCAATTCCATGTACAGAAACCGTATTCCAATGCTTAAAGTGCTTATTAGTACTCCAAAGATAATAACACCAAATGTAAAGCATCATATATTACAATGACTAGTTGCATTTCTGCTATACCACTCTTGGATAATAATTTTGTTCACCAAACATTAATATAATCTGTAATTAAGGTAATACTACTTTTCGTGGTTTATCAGGCACTGAGTTAGGATCAAAGGGCCTCATATGTCTTTTAAGTGTCACCACTATACTCTCCTGCCAACAGTCGAGCTTTTCGGCATGATTATATTTATGAAAACATAATTGTTAAGCTAAAAATGGAGTAAAACCTTTTTATTTTTAGCTTGCTCATTGCAAGTACATTTAACAACTATCCAGGGATACGGTCGGTATCCGATATGTATCATATACTGATACGATAAACATTTAAAAGTCAACAGATTAGTGTCATCTTAAAAGAAAATTAAAGGCATACAAGATAATATAGCTGTTCATCGCACCGGCATCTAACAAGTTATAATTGTAATAGGATTAAGGCTAAAAGTTATCACTCCAGCTTTTGTAGAAAATATGATAAGAAATATCATTCTCTACTCAATTATTTATATTGATTTCTAGCTGGTTAGTTTATATGAGCAGATCTCATGCTCCATGCCTTCAGGTTCTCCACGGAGATCTGCTCAGTACCATTATTGAACACAAACAAGTGAGCTTTTTTCTTCACAGCTAGCGTTGGATAAACCCTAGACAAGATATTTGTTTTCCCTCCAGCTCCAAAACTCTCCACAACGGAGTGATCAATCTGCCATTAGAATCAAACAAACATTTAAGTAACTATATAGTATGGTAGTTTTTGTGGTTCATGAATGTAAATATAAAACCAAATGGGGGAGTGAGGTTCGTACCAAACTCCTAAGTGATAGTTTCTTATTGGCTAAACCCACATCAACAAAGCCTGCAAATGATGGCTTGTACAACTCATTTTTCAGTGAGGAACTGTTAAGGAACGCAAAAAGTTAGAAAGCATATAATTTCGAGAAAGCAATTGGAAAAAAGAAAGTCCTCACCCCCATTTTAATTAGACAAGTTACCTTCTTGCATCAGAGCACATGAGAACCACATGCTTGTTTGGAGCTTTGAAAATTCTGAAGAACACAGGAGTAAACTCCTCTAATTTTTCTGAAGCCAATGTTAGAAGCCCGAATGGTCCAACCCCACCTTGAATCTTTGAACCCTTTTGTGCACACAGATCTTGTGCATTCACCCACTTAGGATCAAATGTCTCTGCTTTGTCCAAGCTTGAGAATGAGAAGGTAACTTCCACATCAGCCTGCAAATTATATTATTATGTCATCACTCATTAGCAAGCAAATAGGAGATTATAAACACCGCCTAATTAAATAGGTTAAGGTACCAATTGACTTTAAAGCTGACCTGAGCAGCAGTAATCCCTTGAACTTCAACATAATCTCCCCTTTTAAGCTTTTGATTGCTTATCTTAACTTCTTTCTCTCTAAGACCGTTTAATTCTTCAATAGGCCATAGTACCAACTGTTTCCCCCTAGAATCAAGCCACACAATTCTTGGAATTGCCTGGAAAATTAAATATAAACATAGCATAAGTAAATTAAAAGAGGATGAGTTTGAAGTAGTGATAAAATTCCTTTTTTGTGAGCTAGAGAGCATGTGTTTGAATTCGGAAAATAACTTATTTGTAAATAAGCAAGAATAAAGTTGCATATAATTGTCTCACCTCATCCTCATTAGTGGTAATTTAATAGGAATAGTTTTATAACATATGTAAACTAAAAAAAAAAATTTGAAGTATGTGTCATGACAAATAAGTAACAAGAGTAATTGGGAATGAAGATCAAATTAAACTATAATAGAAACATAAATTTAGTTCAACATACTTGAATTCCTGCCCATCCTTTCTTAACATCATCCTCTTTGGAATCTGATTCATTTGCCCATCCATACAAGATCCTTCGATTCTTGCTTGGGTCAAAGAAAGACTTGGAAGCATAAAAGTTACCATAATCATATCTAAGGCCACCCCAACCATCCTCTGAAGTGTTATCTGGGATATATATATCCTTTTTCCATAAATACCTTCCAACCGTATAGTATTCGTATCTAGTCATGTCAAGGCTATTCTTGAGAACATGCTTAACACTATTCCCAACCAAGGATGTGTCTAACCCATTTTTTCCTTTCAAAGAAACCGGGTAAAAATCCGGGCATTCCCACATACCTGTGGTTGCGGCTGAATGGATCGGGTGCTTGGCCTGAACCCATTTCATAAAATCCTTACTCCTATACAAATATGCCATCCCTCTATCTTTCCTTCTGCCACCAATCAACATCCTCCAATGCCCATCCTGGCCCCGCCACGCGGTGGTTGGGTCGCGGAACACACTACCATTCATGCCGTGTTCTGCGACCACAATAGGGTTGAATGTATTGGGTTTTATCCACTTTTTGAGAAACGGGTCAGATGTATTTTCGGGTATGGCATAGCATTGGACCTCATTGCTATGCTTGTCAACAACTCCAGTATAGAGGATCACAGGTCCTTTACCCGGGAGGATAGTGGCTGACCCAGACCAACACCCATATTTGTCAAAGGGTTTAGATGGGTAAAGAGCAGGTTCAAGTTCTTTCCAATTTATGAGGTTGTTTGATATTGAGTGGCCCCACACAATGTTACCCCAAACTGCACCTTTAGGATTGTATTGGTAAAATAGATGGTACACTCCCTTATAGTACATAGGGCCTTTGTGGTTGACATTGAAGGGATTTGCATGCATGGTACAATAGAAAAATACATAAATTAATGGTCATTGAAAGATGAAAAGAAAATGCAAAAATAAAAATAAAAAAATAAATTAAAGTCAACAATGGGAAAAACTCACCATTTGGATCTGCATGTGATTGATTGATCGATGCATGCGGACATTACACCATAGAGGCATTAGAAAGCACAGAAAGTTAGCACCCCATCAAGAAGGAAAATGGTTGGTTATAAATGTTAACAGCAGTAAGCAAAATGTGTAATAATTAAACAGTAACTTAAGGATACATTTACGAGGAGAGAGATTCTTCAATATGCGTGGCTTATTGTTAATTCTAATAAGTTGCCACGTCTTAGATTATTAATATATCATTAATTACTCAATTAATCATATTTATTGTTAAACATACCTTATTGATTGCTTATCTCATCAATTTCTTTTTGTGTATACTATTGGAAAATTTCTTGTATGAACTTGTTTACACAAACTGTGTAAATTAAACAGATTAGTAATATCACAATATTATTTTAAAGAAAAAGTGTCTGTCATTTTTTGACATGTGTAAAGTTATGTCATTTTAAAAGAAAGAAAGAGATAGATAAAGGAAGAGAGAGTTGACAAAATAAAATAAAATAAGAGTGTGAGTCCCACCTCTCTGTGAGAGTAACATGACACAAGTTGTGTCATGTAAAAGGATAAATATTTTTCCTATTATTTTATATTAAATCTACCCGTCAATTGATTTAGTGTACACAACAAAATTTATATAACGAGGTCTTTTACCTTTTATGTTAATTTTTCTAAAAGGCTAAATAAAAAGAACCTGAGAATATCAAAATAAAATAATCGTAAAAGAATCAATAACTAAATGTGGATACATTTTTTCTAAGGTTTTATAAAAATAAAATTTTAATCGTAGAGATAAAAAAATAATGTGATAGAAAAAATTATAATAACTAAATCATGTTGAATGAGAATTATAAAACATTATTTTCTTTATCGCGAGGCTAATCCCTTGTATAGTGCATGAAGATTTTTGCCTTTGACCACAAATTACCTTGCCTAGGAATCGAATTAGAGACTTTTCAATCTCAATAGTCCGATCCTTGATTACAACCCGCTTACCAACTGCATGTGTTATTCCTCGGATTTTCACTAATTTTTAATAAAACGATGATATTTTGGGCTAAGCTTGTTTATTACCTATGTATTCGTTTAATCATAAATCGATAGCAAAAAATTATTAAAAACTTAATTATAAAGTATATGCTCATTATTTTCTTCAAACGAAGTAAGATGTAATTGGCTTTATGCTGTTTATATAATTAATTCAATTATAATACCATGGGAATATATATAAAAAAATTCATGGGCTAACATATAAAAAAAGAATTTGATTTAAATCATCGTCTTATCAACTAATAATTTGAAGGTCTATTAAATTATCCAATTCTTTTGTTGCTCGTCAACTACAAGTAAAACACTTATTAGTAGCTTACCAAAAAAAGAAAAAAAAAGAAACACTTAGTAGTTAGATTTCTTCACCGGAAAAAAAAATTAAAACTAATTTTTTTTATCACACTAATTAATATTTATATTTGTAAATAATAAAATTATTAATACGCAAAACAAAAAATGTAGAAACATGATCACAACAAAAAATATGCCAAGTTTTTTTGTGTGGAGAATTTATATACAAAGCTTTTTGAATAAGCTAATTTATGTTAAAGGATGATAAACTGAGATCTAACCACAAGTAATTACGTTACGTTTCTCTCTAAGAAAAGGCACTGCATGTGCTCTGAACAGGCCAAAATCAGCACGTTTGTTGCTATTTCCATGATGTTTCAAAAAAATGATAGGATGACATGCAAACCAGTTCTTGGTTGTAACAAACGGTAATACTGAGGTAAGATTAAAAATGACCCATATATGTTTGTATATGTTTGTGAAGCAAGTTATGACACATTTGTGCCAATTCATATATAAAGTAGATGCTGTTATTTTCCATATTAATGCATATTATTCCTATATCTCCATGTGTGTGTGGGGTCCATAACCTCCAAACGTGGAAAGGAGGGAACTAAAGACAAAAAGGTGCTACCAATTTGATAGGAATAGGGTGGCATATGCCACTCTCATTTCTAAGTTTGTTTTATAGGTTTTATAATTCTCATTTAACATGAGAATTCAATTTTTCCTATACATTTTTTGATTTTCGTGCTGAAATGGGTCCTACATATAATTTTTTTTACACATGGATCTCACATGATTTTTATCTCTATAATATGAGATTTCAATTCTCATTCAACATGAGAATTATAAAACCTTGTTTTATATATGTTGTTCATAATTACTGAGCATGCATTTGATTTCATATTTTAGCAAAAAATTGTAATAGATAGAAAAAAAAGGAGGTATGTGCAATATGATCAAAAGATAACCTACATAGGAAAACCAGAGTCACCTTTTTCTTCCTTTTACAATGACATCGTTGTAATTAAAATGGCAACCCTAGTTAGCTTTTTTATTTTTGGGCACATATATTCAAGCAAATTAAATGACTAGGCGTAAAAACTCCAATATTTATATCAGTGTCACTATCTTCAATTCTCGATGAAGAGGGAACACTATTCCATTAAAAACAGAATAGATAGTCCCCAAGGTAATCAAATCTACACAAAACTAACACACAAGGTGCTTGGTTTGTCACAGGTTGACACCCAATAGAAGAGTTCCGCTTGTATGATATTGTGGAATCAATTAGAAGGCCATGCAAAAAGCATGTATAAGCTTAAGATCATATCATGTTTGTTTTGCCATCCAGAAAAAGAAAAAGTAATTTTTATCTCTTTTTTATTTTAAAAGTATTTTTTACAAAGTTAAAATTATTTAGTTTTTGAAAAAAAATATTTAAGTTTTCACTTCTGCTTTTTTTAGAAGTTAAAATCTTTAGCTTCTAAAAAAATTATATTTTTTTGACTTTTGTTTTCTTTTTTTTTTTAAAGCAGACATTCAAACGAATTTAAAGTGAGAAATATTTTTTTTTCTTGAAAAAAAATAATTTTGAAGAAAAAAAAACTCATTCATACGGGCCCTAAATATTCTGCGTCACTAAGCAAATGCCTTTATACCTAATTGAACCAACATTGTCGGGTAGGCAATATTTATTTGACTTTAATTTTTATGCACTATATATGTATATCCCATTATAGTGGGTTTAGGCATTCAATTTGGGTAACATAGGCCATCATAGACATGATTTGATAACTTTTGTGCTGTTAAATTTATTTAATGAAATGGTAACATAGCATTAAAAAACAGTTTGACATCTTTCTAGCTAGTTTGACAAATATAAGAATTAAATTTTATTTATTTAAGCTTCCACTCCATGTGCCAAAATTGATTCAAAACATTACTCGAAGGTCTCGTATACATGAATAATAACATAATAATAATAACAATAATAATAATAATTTCACCAGCCTCTAGAATTACCAAAAATGATGGCTTGTGTTTTTTTTTAGTTTTATGTTTTTTTTTTTATATTTAGAAATTTTATCATCGCTTTAAATTTAATATTAACTTCAACTCATGTTTTCATTCACTCTGATTATTTATATTAGGCCCAAATATTATACTGTTGATGAAGTTATTATATATTTCAAGATATGATAGTCGATAACAAAAGAGAGAGAGAAAAAATCATACTGAAAAGAACAAATAAAACTTTATAAATAAATAAATAAAACGTACCGTTGATCCAGTTCCTGCGTGGTTGAAAATGGAATCTAGTTCTATGAAGTTTGCTCACAGAACGCACTGAAACTGATTGAAGATGTGGGTATATGCCATGAAACGCTTCAACACAATTGTTACATATCACACAAATGGAGCAAAGTGCTATAAAAAATGTGACACAATTTGGGTGACCCATTAGAATAAACCAAGAAGCAATATATGAAAGAGGGAATGAGAGAGTGTGAAGGACGAGAGGTCCTATTGCCCTTATTTATAGAGTGAAAATGGAAGGGAAGAGAAGGTGACAAGGGTAGATAAAATTAGGCTAAGACTAGGCTATATCCAAGGATTTTGGATACTCAAATTTTGTGCTTGAAGTTATTAAAATAAAATAAATTGAATTAATTTTATTTGCTTTAGGAATCAATTCTAATGTTTAGATTTTATAAAAAGAAAAAGAAAAATACAAGTGCTAAATTGATCTGAAAATCAAATCTGCTTTTTTTTTTTTTTTGGTAAAAAATTCTAATATTGTTATCTTTTCAAATTTCTCTATTAATTATGTTTGTAAAAATTAATATATATATATATATATATATTGTTATTTTTTAATGTCGTCTTTATTTGAAAAAAAATTAACAAGTTAATTATATATATTTATTAATTAATGGTTTCTCAATGCAATTTTACTGTATAAATAGATAATTACAGTATATTATCTTAAATTGTTAAATTAAATTAAACAAATCTACAATATTTTTCAAAGTAGCAGATAAGCTTGAGTTTAGTTATGGAAGCACATATAAAGAAAGTATTTATGGAAGGCAGAACCTCATTACCAGTGAAAACAACCTCATATTTTAAAAGTATGGGAAAATATCATAAAACAAAAATAAATAAATAAATTTATAGTTTACCTCTTAAATCTGATTTTGGGTGCCATGATATATAGTCACTCACTTAATAATAGAGTAGATATTTTTCCTTATAATTTGAGTTTGAGCATTAAATTTACCACAATTTGATCTACGGTGGAGGACCACAAAGGTTTCTAGAAAAGTTGGGCTCTTATTGCTAATTTTATTTGTCTTTTATAAAGAATATTGGGATACACCACCCCAAAAACTAGCTCAAATGGTGGGAGTGTCAAAGGCCTTATAAACTCCACATTAGTTGTTCATCCAACCAATATGAGATTATATATCTCAACATACCCTCACACGAGAGCCTCTGATACCATGTAAAGAACCTTGGGATACACCACCCAAAAGCTAGCTCAAAGGGTGGGAGTGCCCAAGGCCTTATAAACTCCACATTAGTTGTTCATCCAACCAATGTGGGAGTATATATTTTAACATCTTTGTTTTTCTTTTGTTTTGTTTTCTTTTTCGACCTTTTGTCTAACGAATTTGTGTATTCCCTTTTCTATCTTTCCGTTGAATAGTTTGTGGTTTTGTACCATTAATATTTAGAGAAAAACTATTCTTATGTTACATTACATAAATTTTCTCTCCTACATACCTTTCGATAACTGTGCCACTTTTTTTTTCAAGTGGTGGAACCCATTAGTTTGTCTCTATGACATGAGATTAATAAAACCCTAATATTTAAGAGACGAAACAGCACTTCACCAAAGTAAGCTATGGTGCAAAACAAGTTTATTAAAAGCAAAATAATATGGAATTGTTTTTTACACAAAAAATGGGGATTTTCAAACCTCATGATATGAATATATGAATATTTGTTAATGTTTTTGTTATTTCATTAATGGGAAAATATATTCTTATGTTTTAGGAGAGTGTTTTCATCTCTTATACATACATCGGTTGTCGTGTTACTTTTTTTATCTTTTTTCTTTTTCTATAAATGGGTGGGTCTCACACATGATTGTCTCTATAGCATGAGAGAGCTCTCTCCTATTATATGAGATTAATAAAAACCCTTCATTAATATATTTGTTAATAGGCAATAAAAAAAGTGACTACAAAATCTCTACCAGTTCGGATCTTGGATATATAATTGTGTTAAAATTTTGGTAAGAAGAACTTTGTCGCTGTTATGGTCTTACTCAACTTAAACAAATTAATCCATGAATTAGAGGAAAAATCTAAAAAATAAAAATACAAAAATAAATAAGAATAATATGGATTAAGATCCTCAACCGTAAAAAATAATTTACTTTTTAACAGACGTAAATCATATGATGATAACTGCACTTTCCTGAAGTTATTTTAAGCGGATGTTGATGTTATGGATATAATAAAGTAATTAACATGTCACTTTCTCTGAAACAAGAAATGTCATTTTCTACCTTTATTTCCAATCTCTTTCTTTACAGATTTTATAACTTTTATTTAAATTGCTTCAGAACTTACGTGATCTTTGGAACTTAAATTATTTAAATTGTTTGAGATTCATTTTTGTTAGTATATAATGTGAATCTCACTTAAACATAAAAAAAAAAAAAAAAAAAAAGTGAAAGAATATGAAAAGCACAAAGTAATACTAGATTATTAGTTAAGCACTAAAAGATCATAGTTACTATATTAAGCCAAATAATGTCTCATAAACTTTAAAAGCAAGATACTCCATCTTATGTTTGGGCATCCATCACAAAGTGCATGTCAATTCACAATGGTAAAAAGTTCAAGACATGACAAACTCAAACAGAGTTGTGGGAATCAATGTGAGATGGTAATGAATGTGCTCTATGACACTGCATCCACTATAGTATGAATTGCGCACAATATTTACCATTAACTAACATGCATGCTGTGAAACTTCCAGTTCTCAACACTGAAAATAAAGAACCAATCTCTTCCTACCAGAACTTCTTTCGGAATTAGCCACATGCACACGCATGCCACATTCCACAGACATCACCTTTTTTCGAGTTTCATTATATTTGTGTTAAGTGTCATCAAATTGTGTCCACAAGATAGAATTCAAACTTCATGCGCAATTGATGTTTGATATGGATGATCAAAATGGAAGAGTTTATCTATCTGGGATAGGATATTCTTATTACTAAAATTTTCTATTACTAACTTACCACCTATCTAATCACCATTGAATCAAAGAGGGAGAATGCTAAAGTTTTTTAAAAAAGAGAAATGTTGATCCAATGGTGATTAGATAGGTAGTAAGTTTGTAATAAAAAATTTTGATAGTAAGAATATCACTCCTTTATCTATCTATCCATACATATTTTTAGGCATATATCACCTCATCGTTTCATTATACTTCGCTTAAACTTTTATACATCCACATTTCCACCACATATATAGAGATGTGAATGGAAGTGTTTTTACCAAACATTTTTCCAAAATGAAATTGTGTTACAATTTGATTGGTACTTGCTAAATTTCTTAGAGTGGCTTAATTTTCTTAATCTATATTTGCATCTTTGAGTCCACTTTATTCCCATTTTTCTTATTACGTTTTTCTTTTACCGAACTTAGTTTCACAACCCTTTTTGTATGACTAAAGATTTGGTACAGGGGAAACTATCGTATTCCAAAATCAATGCTGGGCACAAATTTTAAGAAGACTTCTAATAATATATATAACTTTCACTGCAAGTAAATTCCGAATCCAAGACTTTTTTGTGATCGTTGATAGTTAAAGAGATGCATGCCAAGTAGGGACAAATAACAAAGGCATCAAAACATTTATTAATTTTCACCATATATATAACACATATAGGAATAGTAAAATGTCTGATTGGGATATATACAACAGAAATAGCTATACGGGTAACTTACCTAAGGTTTGATGCAAAGATATATATAGCAGTTTTGAGATTTTGAATTTAGAAAATAACTACTAAATTGTTATTCCTAATGAATACATAATTGTTATCGGGTATATACCTTAAGAAAGTTACCTGTATAACAATGTCCTGTAATCTCTTTTCAAATTGCTCTTGCAAGCAATGACATGATGGTGTTGGCTGCATTATGTGAACTGCTACATTCGTGAAATGAGTTCCACCTTTATTCCAAATTTTTTGACAGTTTCCTAATTTTGTAATGGGTTTATCATATATCGTTTAACATGACCACAAAAATTTTCCTACGCACACAATATTTTGTGCGACCCGCAGCAAAAAAAAAAAAAAAAAAAACTCTGGTACGCAAAACGAATCTCTATAACATAACACAATCACTTTTCCTACAACATAACTCTTATAAAACCCTTTTGTAATGGGTTTATCATCTATCATTTAACATGACCACAAAAATTTTCCTACACACACAACATTTTGGGGCCTGCAGCAAAAAAAAAAAAACTCTAGTACGCAAAATGAATCTCTATAACATAACACAACCATTTTACCTACGATATAACTCTTATAAAACCCTTTTGTAATATTACTTTTTGCATTCTATATCAATGCCCAGAAAGACATTTGGTATTTACTTCCCCCACTCACCTAACAACATTACACGCATGTGCTTCCTCTAGAATACTAATTTACATCCGTTTTATGTTTTGGCACAAGAAAGTTTGATAGAGGGAAGTTAGTGTCATTCTAATTATGGTCATGATATATATATTATGCCTATTTGCTGTTGTATTAATAAATTGTTTCCCTTGAAGTAATTATTGCTTTCCCTTGTTATACACTAAGCATGTTAAATTAGGATATCGATTATCTATGTGTTATTTAATATAACCATGTTATATGAGAGATCTCAATTATTCACGGACAAATGGACAATTATTTTGTTGTCACTGCCTATTCCAATGTTTTTCCCCCCACTAATCTCTTATCACCATTGATTTATTCATAAATGTTTAAAATTCTCTGACATAATATAATTATGTTAAATTACACAAGAAGATCCATTCCCATTAATCTAGCTCTGCCGTTCCTAAAGATTAATCTTATACTCACAATATGAAATCCCATCAATTATAACCGTAAGTAGTCTTCACATTTTTAGGCCCTCTTGCATGGTTGGCAATTATTCAACTTTGAAAAGTGAATACCATGATTCTAAATGTTTACATATGAACCACATTAGTATGAATTCGGATGATTACACTAATTATATATAGGGTAAGCATCAATTTAGAAGGATGTAAATTACACTTTCAATCTTGATCGTTGATCCTATTTATATATAATAGTTTTGATTTATTATATAATTAAGTTGTTAGATGCAAGTAAATTAATGATCAAGATTTGATGTAAGATATTGTAAATATTAGAATTATTTTATTATTATTTTGTAATAGTTAGAATACTCTATAAATGTATTTGGGCTTAGCCCATTAGATTTTTTAGTTTCTTTAAATAGAGAACTCTTGTACAAATATTCTTTTCTAGTTGGTATCAGAGCTCTCGATTCTGAGGACTCTGCTGCCGCAAATCACCGCCTCTAAAAACCAAACCCTTTTGCCTCTCACCGCCACAAAGCCGCCGCCGGAAAAAAAAAATCGGGGACCTTTTGGACTGTGAAGACACCTGTTTCACTCCGTTTTCTCAGATCTATCATTCTACGGAGGTTTCTTTTTCATCAGACGACCGGACAGCTAAAAAAAACATAATATTCACAATATTGTTCACGCGACACTGTTCACCGGGTACTGTTCACACGACAATGTTCACAGGGTACTATTCATCGGAAAAAAGGAGAGAAATTTATTTTATTTTTCTGATCGACTATGTTTGGTAAGATCACACACCCTATATCTCTTCTTACATCTTGCACTGATTTCAAAAATTAATGGATTCTGGATTCTGGTGCAATTGATCATATGACTTGTCTAGCTGATTCTTTTCCTTCATATCACCCTTCTAGTGGTATCCGTACTATAGCTGTAGTTGATGGGTCCCACAAATCAGTTGTGGGTTCTGGTAACATTCAAATTGAACCTTCCTTATTTTTAAAGAATGCTCTTTATGTTCCTCAGCTCTCTACCAATCTTATCTCCACTTATAAGCTTACAACTGACATGAATTGTGTTGTCACCTTTTTTCCTACCCATTGTGTTATTCAGAAAATCACCACGGGGAGGACGGTTGGAGTTGCTAAGGAGCAGGGTGATTTGTACTATCTCATTCCAGAGCATGCTACAAGGGAATCAATTATTGATGAGTCAATACCCGTCTACTTCATTCTCACAGATTTGGCTTCATCACAAATGCCTGGGGCACCCGTCATTTGGCTTATTGAAGTCAATGTTTCCTTCTTTGTTTAAGGATCAGTCAATTGACTCCTTCAATTGTGATGTTTGTGAGCTTGCGAAACACCACCGTGTGCCCTTTCCTTCAAGTTCAATAAAGAGTATTGAGCCTTTTACTCTTATCCATTCAGATGTTTGTGGGCCTTCTAAAGTACATAATATTTCAGGTGCTAGGTGGTTTGTTTCTTTTATTGATGATTGCACTCGGGTGACATGGATATTCTTGATGAAAGACAAGTCAGAAGAGCCAGAATTATTTATTCGATTTTATCAAATGATCGAGACAATTTGGGAAAAGTATTAAGCGATTAAGATCTGACAATGGTACGGAGATGTCAACCAGCATCTGTCACAATTCATTTCAGATAAGGGTATGATTCATGAGCTCACATGCGTGGATATCCCTCAACATAATGGGGTTGCTGAAAGAAAAAATCGACATTTGCTTGAAGTCACTAGAACATTATTGTTTTAGACATCTGTACCTAACTCTTATCGGGGAGAAGCCTTATTAACTACAGCCTATTTGATCAACCGTCTACCTTCCAGAGTCCTTGGCCATGTAAGTCCTGTTGATCTCATGACCTCTTTTTTTCCTTCTGTTCCAATTATGCAAAGTCTCCAATCTCGTATCTTTGGATGTGTTGCCTTTGTCCATATCCATAAACAATATCGGAGTAAATTGGAGCCTAAAGCCCTTAAGTTTGTCTTCCTTGGTTATGCTCCCAACAAGAAAGGATACAAACGTTAGCACCCTCCAAGTCGTAAATACTTTGTCTCTATGGATGCTAGCTTCATGAATCCAGTCTTATTTTCTACACCCTCAGCTTCAGGGGAAGAATAATATAGAAGCTTCATCCATTTTCTTCGAGTATGAGTCTCCCTTTCTGTTACCTACATCTTCTACTCTAGTAGTTACACTGCATGACAATGAGAAGGAAGACTTAATTGCTGAGGTTGAAAATGCATCTGATTCCTCATGTGACATGCCTCCTATTGATAAACAGAAAGTACGCAAAGCTGGGACACTCGAACTATTGTACCAAAGGAAGAAACAACCCACATTGCCCCACCAACAATTGCAATCGCCTAAACCGCTGGTAAATATTGAACACACTACTTATTTTATTCCTGAGCCTGATATTAATTCTGATGACTTACCCATTGCTGTAAGAAAAGGAAAAAGGTCTTGTACCCAACACCTTATTTCTCATTTTATCTCTAAGAATATTTCTATGCAGCATAAAAGTTTTATTACAACACTTGACTCCATTTCAATCCCGAAATCAGTACATGAAGCATTAAATGATGATAATTGGGTTCAAGCCATGCATGAGGAGATGAATGCATTAGAGAAGAATAATGCATGGGAAGTTGTTGGCAGGCCAAATGGAAAAAGGACAGTAGGGTGCATATTGGTGTATACTTCGAAGTATAATTCTGATGGGACTCTTGAGAGGTGTAAAGCTCGATTGGTAGCCAAGGGATACACGCAGACCTATGCCATTGATTACGAAGAAACATTTGCTCCAGTGGCCAAAATGAACACTGTAAGAGTTCTATTGTCCCTCGCTGCTCATTTTAGTTGGGATTTAATCGATTTGATGTGAAAAATGCCTTCCTTAATGGTAAATTAGAAGAGGAGGTTTATATGGAGATTCCACCAGGATTTAACTCTACAAATTGAGATAATAAAGTTTGCATGTTAAAGAAGGCGTTGTATGGCTTGAAGAAATCCCCGCGTGCGTGGTTTGGAAGATTTACCAAAGTCATGCTTTCATTGGGATACAAGCAAAGCCAAGGGGATTATACACTTTTCTTTCAACATTTTCTGGAAGGTAAGACCACTATCCTTCTAGTTTATATTGATGACATTATTACAACAGGGGATGATATAGGTGAGAAATGTGCTCTGAAAAAAAGATACTGCTGAATTTGAAGTTCAAAAAGATCTTGGAAAATGAAGTATATTTAACACCCCTCTTCGGCATGATAGTCCAATCGTGGGTTTTCCCATTCAAAGCAAGGGATATTTATTTGCCAAAGGAAGTATACCCATGATCATCCTCCTTAACCGCCATGAGAACCACTATATATGATAGGAAAACTTGGGGGTAAATTATTGCTTTCACTCATTCATACAGAACCTAAACACCGGCTCTGGTTTATCTCATCAGATCATATCCATCAATCTCAAATACTTAAGGAAGTGATTTCTAGCAATTTATGAAATATTATTATTGACAAAGGATTTATTTATGATCAAAGAATATTGGGGCTAATCTAAAACAAATTTGATATATCACCTGTACATGGACAAGTGCAAGACTTTATCTAGCTTATACAGTTAGTGTTGTTAGTCAATTTATGGGGAAAGTGACCATTTTGCCACGTTTGGACAAAAAATTTACCAGACTGCCACGTAGCAAAATAATCACAAACACAAACAGTCAACAAAGCTGGTAATCCCAATCCAATAAACAAAAATAAATAAATAAATACATAAAAATATGACTCATAATAATCCAATAAAATAATATAACTCAAAAATTCGTTACTCGTTATTAATTATATTATCTTTATTTAACAGGTAGCGAAATATGCCACGTCGGAACCAAAAATGCCACGTGTTAAATTTTCAGAAATTCGCTACCTAAGGTAGCGAATTATGCCAAAATGTCAAAATTTGACATGTGGCATTTTAAATATCAAATGACGTAAAGCATGTGTTCGCTACACTGTGTAGCGAATTACTATCTTCCCACTATTATTTATTACAATCACACACAATAATTCGCTACACTGTGTAATTGTCAAATAGTTTTCATGATTTCCACATCAAAATTTATGTTGGCGTGGCATAATTTCCAAATGGTAATTTTTTTGTCAAAACGTGGCACTTTGGTCACTCTTCCCAATTTATGCATGATCCGAGGGAGAAACACTTGCGAGCTATGGACAGGATTTTCCAATATCTGAAAGGCACACCAGGTAGAGGACTATTGTTCTAGAGAGGAGGAAACTTATCCTTAGAAGTTTATACAGACGCCGATTATGCTGGATCCATGACTGACCGACGGTCTACTTCTGGCTATTGTATATTTCTCTGTAGAAATCTGATAACATGGAGAAGTAAAAAGCAAAATGTGGTTGCTAGATCAAGTGCAGAAGCAGAATTTCGAGCTATGGCTCAAGGTATCTGTGAGTTATTATGGCTGAAAATCATTCTAGATGATCTCAAGGTGAGATATGAAGGATTTATGAAGTTACTTTGTGATAACAAGTCAACTATCTGTATAGCCCATAATCCAGTTCAACACGATCGAACCAAACATATTGAGATTGATCACCACTTCATTAAAGAGAAATTAGACAGTGGACTGATTACTACTCCATATATTCCTTCTGGTCGTCAATTGGCTGATGTCTTAACCAAGGGTCTTCCTAATGATAGATTTCAAGAACTTACGACCAAATTAGGAAAGATAAATATCCATTCCTCAGCTTGAGGAGGAGTATTGTAACTATTAGGTTTATTTTATTATTATTTTGTAATAGTTAGAAACTCTATAAGTGTATTTGGATTTAGCCCATTAGGTTTTTTAGTCTCTTTAAATAGCGAACTCTTGTACAAATATTATACAATTCAATGATATACAAACCTTCTTTTCTAGTTAAGACTTTTTATTGTTAAACCTGTAACACCCCAACTATTACACTAGAACAAGGAAATACATAGCTAAATTGTAGTATACATCTTTACATACTTGAACACATTCTTACACACTAAATATTCATGGTACAATAATCTTTGTACAAAAGAACCAAAATGTCTTAACTAAAGAAATATCAAAATATACAAAATACGTCAAACACATTGTTCGAGCACACTCTGACCGACATTCCTTGGACTACTATCCTTGATCTGAGATCCTGAAATGAAATCCCCAATAGGGGTGAGATGCAAATCCCAGTAAATTATAAAACTACCAAACTTACTCTACTATGATTTAAATATATGTCCTGCTTGGCGATATCTCATGGAACAACTTTGTAAAAGATTTCCTGAAGAGAAAATATTCACATGTATTCATATATGTATAACTCTAGTCGTTTACAACTATTGTATGGGATCTTAGACCCCAGATATACTACTGTATGTACTCGCATATAGCGGCTGTGTGTGTCTGTCCCTTATGGACCTATAGGTGTATTGAGCTCAAACACAGAGAGGCATACCTCACCACTGTAACTGTATGGCACCTATATAGGCATTATGCCCACAACTGTACTATATATGTAGATGTACTGAGATTCTCAAGGGTAACATGCTATAAGGGAACAATTAAATGAATAAATAAAATAGTTATGCCTTAACCATGTGGTTAGATAGCATTTCATTTTAAATTCTAGGTTACAGGTACCTTCAATGCACTGCTCGCTGAAGCGAGCTGCATCAGCGAGGAAAACCAAAGGAAGAGTGACTGTCAGGGGCTTCTCGCTAGGTTGCTAGCTATAGCGATAGTGGCGTAGCCACTCCTATGCCAACAGGTGCCTTGACACTTGCTTGGTTTTAAATTTTGTTTATTTATTATATATAAATATATAATTAATTATAATTAACGAAGATAAAATTTATAATTTGGCACCACCTAAATAAATATAATATTTATGTTTTTCAATCAGAAAAATAAAACTCAATACCCAAATCCTTTTAACTGATCCATAAATTAAAATCACTTTCAAAGCTCTAATATGTGACTTACAATGAAGGAGAATCCTTTGACTCTAAATGTTGTCTGTATGCTATAATTTATAGTTAACATCTCAATTGTAAAGTGAAATTTATAGAAAAGTATTATATTTGTATGTTTTCATATCCTTATGACAATGGTTCATTACTTATCATGTTGTGAGAGAAAAGTAAAATTCTTATGTTTGAAATGCTTCCCGAAAATATTAGTGCCTTTTTATATGTTTTATTTAATATATAATCATTTAGAAAAATATTCTGGAGTTAATGCATATAAGTTATCTGCATTTACTCCTAAAACGATGTCGTTTTGGGATAGAAAAATTAAAAAACTATAATTATAAAGACTATAATAACCCTGGAATAAGTTAAAATTATAAAAACACCATAATTTTCTCACAAAATGACGTCATATTGGCCTTACTGCAGATAATTTATCTATAGTGAACTACAGAACAAACGAACCCATAATCATTAACGATTGTTCATTTGAATTTTCAATGTTATGTGATATTATTTAATACATAATTTAGATAACTATGCTAGAATTCATAATATTTTATTATTATTATTAATTTATGTAATTACGGTAAATATCTTGATAATTTGATGCATTAAAATTTTTTTGCACCACCTAAACTTTTGGTCTGGCTCCGCCACCGTATAGCGAGTTGCACAAGCAAGCAATTCCAGAGAGAGTTTTCTCACGGATTTGCTCGTTGAGCTCCTCGCTACAGCGAGCGGAGTCTAAAATGCAGAGTTCACCTGCATGCAATTTACTAGGGTTCTTACGAAAGTTGAAACCCATGGTACCGGTCTCAATGCATCAAATTACTCTTTCTAAAGTCTATAGATCATGCATGCAATGCTAGGTTATACAATCTTGAATGACAAAGAACAAAATACATGGTTCAATGCTTACATCAACTCTACTCATCCTCACCCCTTATTTCCATGTTCACCTTTTCAAACAATTGATCTATGATGAACCAGAGTTATCCAATTTCCTTTTTAGACATAATCATCGAATTCCATAACAGAGTACATAGAGTATTTCTATTACTTACCTTCTTTGGGGCTTCAATCTTGTTTGGTCCTTGGCTTAAGCAATAGAGGATCACCCTCTTCACAAGTTGTTGGTCCTAACTTTACCCCTTAGAGTTATTGCTCTCCCTTCCAATTACTGAGTTGTTGGTTTATGTCCTTCCCCAAGGTTCCTTCATCAATGATTTCCACAGCTGCAAGAGTCACGTTCTCAACTCGAAGTTCATCTATTCCTCACTTCCATCATCATGCAAGGGAATGGCTTTCAAGATGAGGGCTGCAGCGTTGCTGGTTTCGGCCAAGTGATGAGAAGGTGGGAAGG
Source organism: Gastrolobium villosum (assembly GCA_032173675.1). Classification (NCBI taxonomy): domain Eukaryota; kingdom Viridiplantae; phylum Streptophyta; class Magnoliopsida; order Fabales; family Fabaceae; genus Gastrolobium; species Gastrolobium villosum. The sequence continues at coordinate 77,899 of JAVKPL010005529.1, forward strand.
GTTACATGCAATGGCTGTTGAGGAAGGAGTAATTGGGTTTATAGAGAAGGAAGAAAAATGTGTGAAGCTAGCTACAGAGGGTAGGTTTTATGATTTTTTAAAAAAATGGGTCTTACAAAACTTGTGTAAGAATATCCTGCCCATATATTTATATTTTATTCTCATTCTAGAAATCCCATGATTGAAAATAAGAAAAGAGATGGAAAACTGCTATCAAATGCCTTAATGAAATTGACCTAACACAAGGCAACTTGTAACAACTAACAACCCCCTTTTGTGAATTGTAGATACTTTAAAGAAGAACGTTAGTTTACGTCCATTTTGAATGACTTATAAATATATTTTTTTCTAGGTAGAGTAGGCAACAAAAGAAAAGTAGTAAAGTTAATTTTAGAGAAGAAAACTCTAATATTTTCATATTTTTAGTTGATCATAAAAATAAAGAAATATATAAGAAAAAACATAACATAACTCCGCCTATGTGTGCTTGCATGCATGGTCTGTCCCAAGTCAGGATAAAGGAGGATGGTTGGTGTCAGGTGTAGCAAACCGCTCATAAAAAGCAGCTATATTTATGAGATGAATCCTTAATTGGGATAAAGGTGTTGTTGATGTTGTATATAAGAAAAAACATGGCAAAAGATTTGCCTTTGAATCCCATTAATTCAGAAAAAAGATATCATAAATTAAGGAAACAAATCAAGCTAGAGAGAGTTTAGGAAATAGATTCATTAAACTCTTTATTAAAAGTTTGACCCAACAAAATAAGGAAATTACTTAACTAAGGAAACTACAACTAATACTAATAAATCAGACCTAAAACATTAGGGAGTGAATTCAGAATTCAACAACTTACCTAGCAAGCAATAACAATGTGTCAGTGATATGGTTAAACAGCAATTCATGAGGAGGAGCAGGTCAAAGTACTCAAAATAATGTTATCCACGTAAGTCTTGCATGCCTAAGTTTACCTGAAAGATGTTAAATCTGGACTCAAATCGGAGTTAAATCTGTAAACGCCCCCTTTACACCGTTACACGTAAGCTCATTGAGATTCAAAGGTGGACAATTGTTAGGTCTGCTATCTGCATACCTGTGCCATAAAATTATTTATTAATAGAATGGAGCTGTGAGAATTGAACTCATGACTATTTGGTTATAAAGACTCTATTATCATGTAAAGAACCATTTCAATCCAAAAGATTAGGTGAAGACACATTAATAATTTTATATTTTATATCATATTTTTGTAATAGTAAATAAAAGAAGTTGTATGCTTATATAACACATTGCTCTTTCAGAATCTGCTGAGCACCAAGCTTGGCAAGACAGCAAGCCAGTTAGCACTTGAGAAGGATTCCATTTAATGTAAGTTGGTGAGAGTAAGCATGATAGGAATGAATATATGGATGCTAGAGTTAGGAACTGAGAAAATATCATTCATGTGAGTTGTTATTAGTTACAAAGCTTAAATTCCAGGAAGCAGTTTCTAGAATTCACTATATATGTAACTTGTAACCCTTAATTTAATTCCAAGGCATGCGAAACTGACAGTATAAACTAGACATCAAGTGAGCAATAATTTACAAGAGAATAGTACACTAAATTGCATACCTCAAAGGCTCAAACAGTTAACTGGCTCAATGAGATTGAGAACAGATTGATAACAATTTGAACCAGAGGTTTTTCAAAACAAAAAAATCAGCTTTTGACATACTGTTAATTTTGGTTTCACACCTTTTCACAATAATGGTAATGATGATAATTTTATCCTTGCCTGGGAATGTGATGGGAACCTGGTACTGAATTAATGAGAACAGAATTAAAAACAGCAACAAAAAATGGAGAACAATTCAGAAGACACATTGTATTGATACAAGTAACTGAATTGTATAATTTGATAATGCCATGTGAATCGCTAGAAACATGTGAAGTGTATGGCTAACCCAATAACGAAAGTTTCGTAAGGGAATTGGAGCAGGCTACCAATTTCAAATAGCATTGAGTCATTCGAGGGGACTCACTCTGCCCCAGCACCTTGCTGAATCCCAAAATTATCCAAATACATACATGACAGTTGCCCTTTCTACTCCTTACCTTCATATTTCTCTTCACCCAACAAGTTTTCCCTCCACTTTGCTACTCCTGCTGCCAGTTGGACCGTCTAGAATTTGCTGAGTAACTGCCTCATCAGTTGGCAATCCACTGTTCCATTTTTCCCCTTGTTTATACCCTCTTTATAATAGTCATATCAGAATATTTCTCAAATTTATCTGATATATCACACTCACAACAGGAACAGTTGAATTTATTCATAAAAGAGATAAGATCATAAGAACTTCCATTTCAAAATATGCCATCAATAGTATTACAAAGGAAGAATTCACCAGTATCATACAGAAGCCAAATTTGGAAATTCAGCTTCAAAAATTATAAATTTATAATTAAGCCCAGTCACCAATTGCACCATATTCTCTGCTAGCAAGCAAATCTTATGGAGTCGATCAATCTGAGAAATCTTTTGCTTGACATTGAAACATCTTTTTGTTTTCATTCATTCTCTTTTCATTCATTCTTCAAGTGGAATGCATTGTCCACCCTTCAAGCCCAGACAAAGATTAATTGCATGCTGCTAGTAAGCACTAAGCAGATTACAGAAACAACCTTAATCTTTTTTCTTTTCTTTTTTCCATACATGCCTTTAAGATTACATATCTACACAACTTGGACCAGTGTTTCACAAGGATGGCACGCACAAATAGAGAAACTATATCTCTTTGGTATGAACTCAGTTGAGGAATGAAAAATGAGGTTAAGTCACTACACACTCCCACACCTCGTTCTTTCTCCTACAACAATATGTGGAAAACAAATGCAACTCTAAAAGGTCAACATTCCTGAGAGGCATGGCAGGTTGCAATTACGCCAGTGAACCATGCTATCATTATTATAACATAGGCAATACAATTTACATGATAACAATCATCCAAACACATATGGAAATAGAGCCTGAAGCTCAACCTTTTGTGCGTAAGAATTTGCATCAACAGCAAAAATACTGAGAAAAACAAAGTTGGGAGATTCAAACTCATCAACTAGGAGAAAAAACACAGATTTCTACCATTGGAAACCACAAAGCATTTTCAATAGCAGTTTTTCCTAGCTCTTATTGTAAGGGTATTAGCTTAGCAGTTATATGAAAAGTTTATAAATATTGAAAAACTGCACTTGATTTGGACACCCTCAACTCTTTACTTCCACAATTCAACTAGGTTCTAACATGTCAATTTTTTCTCACTTAAAACATCATATAGATTCCATAAAACACACAATTCAACTAAATTTAAATGATCTAAGAAAAAAGTTACAGGATAAGCAGCAGCTAAGACAGAGCAGGCAAAAGGGAGGAGGAGGAAGAAATTTATAAATTGATTAAAAGCTTTATACATACCCTGATACACACAAACAAGCAAGTTGACAATAAAAATTTGATTATAGCATCTCAAGATAATTAGCAAGCAGGAGCTAGCAAAAGTAACTCACATTACCATGAAACAGGTTCAGAATAAAAACAGTCCAGATTCCCATAAATTTCCTCTTTTTTCTATCTATCTATCAATTACTGTGGAACAATGAGATTCTTTTCTGTTTATATATCAGGGTAGATATTCCAAAAATCTTCTCATACATGCAGAAGGCCAGTATGGAGTCTAAACTTACCAAATACCCGTCTCTTATCATATATTTTGGTACTTGGTAAGTAAATGTAATATTTAGTTAGACATAAAAAATTTATCTTTACTCTATCATCATGCTACCAATAGTCCCCACAGGAACAAGTTCCTTCACTAAAATGGTGAAAGCGATTTGCATCCCGAACAACTATGGACCTTCTCATAATAGCTGAAACCATCTTACTAAATGTGTGACAATCACCGCAGATCCTCAGATTTTTGGAGATCCTAATGGGGTCACCCTTGGAGATGGCAATTAGGCCAAATGCAATAGCCAACTTCTCACTATGTGTGTACAACATTTTTCGCTTAATTTCATCATCGACATCTTGCAACACAAAATCTGTATCAGGTACATAACCAGCCATCTCCAACTTCTTAATTAAACTCATCAACATCTCATAGATCTCCTTTGATTTAGGATGGGATCTATCCCCAACACTAAACTGATAGGTTTTGTTACCCACTTCAATCCATGTCCATCCAGGAACTTTCTTCAGCTTCCTTTGGGTCATCATATCCCTGAATTTTGCCACTTCTTCCCACTTACCAGCTTTTGCATAAATATTTGATAATAAAACATAGTGCCCTGGATTTTGTGGCTGGAGCTCAAGTAGATAATTGGCTGCCTTTTCTGCCAACTCCATGTTCCCATGAATTCTACATGCCCCAAGCAAAGCACTCCACAGCCTCTCATCTTTTTCAATAGTCATGGCCTCAATCAGTTTAAAGGCCTCATCTAACCTCCCAGCACGGCCCAGAAGATCAACCATACAGGTATAATGTTTGACATCAGGTCTAACAGCATGCTCTTCCCACATCAAATTAAAAAAGTGAAGACCCTCTTCAATCAGCCCTGCATGACTACAAGCATATAAGAGGGAGACAAAGGTGATCCTATTCGGCAATATTGCACATCTCATCATCATATGAAATAAATCAAGTGCTTCCTTCCCCCTCCCATGATACCCATACGCAGCAATCATGGCACTCCATGAAATAACATTTTTTTCTTTCATCCTATCAAAAACCTCTCTTGCAGACTCAACACTACCACACTTAGCATACATATCAATCATTGCAGTCCCCAATATCACATCCAAAGAGAAACCATTCCTCAAAATATATTCATTAATAAACGCAGCCCTGTGCATAGCCCCCAATTTGGCACAGGCATTGACAACAGTCACCATAGCAACCTTGTCAGGAACAAAACCTTCTTCCCTCATCCGATCAAACAAGACCAATGACTCATAGGCATTGCAATCAGCATAAGCACCAATCATCACTGTCCAAGTCACAAGGTCCTTACTTCGCATTCTCTCAAACAGCCGCCGAGCATCCTCAATGACCATGCACTTAGCATACATGTCAACTAGGGTGGCACAAACAAAATGATCCAAATGCAACCCATGTTTGAAGATCACATCATGAATCACTTGACCCATTTGAAGGTCCTTTCTGTCTCTGCAAGTTCTTATCACGAAGGGCAAAGTGTAGTTATCAGGTGTAACACCACATCTGAGAACCTCCCTAAAGGTAGCATAGCAACTGGTATGGTCACCTACCTTGGCAAACCCACCAACCATGACACTCCAAGTTGTGGGGTCTCTCATTGTCATTCCATCAAACAGATAATAAGCATCATCCATGGCCTTGTGTTGGACATACGTGTAAAGGAGCTTATTAGCAACAACGAGATCTTGGAATGTTCCTTTGACCACCACATGAGCATGAACTTGTCTGATATGAAAAACGTTTCTGCACCTAAATATCAGACCAATACAAGACTCTGCCCCCATTCAGTAGAAGATGTTAGTTTTAACGTTTCTTTCCTAAGTAAACAAAAGCATCATTAACTACAACGATTGCAAGTGAGTCGTGACAGTGCCAACGGAACTTCGTAGTTTGTTAACTAGTGACGAAATGTCCAAACACAAAAATGTAACTAAGGATTATCCATCGTAACATGTTTTATTTTTATTTTATTTTATTTTATATAAGGTGTCACTACATTGAACATATTTTTTTTTGGTAAGCACATTGAACATTTATTAATTAGTGGTTGTACATGTAACCTAATCATTTATTAACTGGAGAATTTTTGCTAAGACAAGGTTTGCACACGAGTACCTGCACATGAAATTCCAAAAAACAAAACTAAAATAACTGTTAACATATTAAAATATAAAACAAATTTATAATGGGAAATTTTATCTCAAGAATTTCAAAATCAAGTAGTTTTGGGTTTTAGAAAAAAACAAAATATAAGACATTTTAAAAATGTTATTTTTCACTTCCATAATGAATTTTATTAAAATACTTTGTATTTTTTTCTCAAATTATAAAATAATAGTTTTAAATTTAATTTCTCCAAAAAAAATTAATTTAAAAAACGAAAACGTAAACCTTTAATTTCCACCACCCTGAAGGGGGGGCTTCCATTTAACCCTGCATCTCGGCCCGGTTTCCAACTCCAGATAGTTCCCCAAATATGGATCTCTTTGTTTCTCCAGTTCCATAAGAACCAGACCGTGGTGATGATATTTAAATCAATGAAATTCCAAACTGATATACGCAGAACATTTGCTTTCAACTTTTTCCAGACACACATTCTTGTTAGTGTTATTCTTTAACAAAAGGTCATATAAGCTAATGATCTAATATGCTCAACCACTTTATTATGGAGAAGATCAAGCTGCCAATTTCCAGTAAAGTTGTCAACCATATCCGCGACTTTGGCCTCCAAATTAGCAGGGGAGAGGAGTAAAGTGCAATGCTCGCTGAGAGAGGAATTCGAGGGCAGCCACGGATCTGACCAGAACTTCACATCTCTGCCATTACCCAAATTCCACTGAAGGCAACCCAGGAACCTGTCCCAAATCCTACACAGCGCTTTCCACAACACAGAGTCGTACGGATGGGATGAGGAGGATCTTCTAACATCAATCTTTCTACCATACTTACCCAAGAGGATCCGAACCCACAAAGCATTGCTATTATTAAGAATCTGCCAAGCTATCTTGAAGAGGAAAGCTTCATTATGGGCCTGAAGGTTGTGCAACCCCAAGCCACCAGCCCAAACAGGTTTACAAAGCTTATCCCACGCAATAAGGTGGACCCTTCTCCTCTCAACACAGTCTCCCCAAATGAAACCTCTTTGGAGCTTTTCAATTTCATTGCACACCGAGATGGGAATAGAGCCATGCTGCATATGAAAGGTCGGGATAGAGCTGATAACTGACCTAGCAAGGGTGGAATGGCCAGCAAAGGACAGAAGGTTCTTTTTCCACCCAGCAAGTCTATCTTTAACTCGTTGAATGACAGCATTAAAGTTCTTTCTCCTACCTCTACCATGGTCTCTCTTTCCCAAAGAGTCAGCAGCCTTCAACCCACTCGCTTGAGTTAACAAATCCTTCACCTCCGAAGTAGTATTCTTAGAAAAATAGACCACAGTTTTCTCAATACTCACCACCTTCCCAGACATATCACAAAAGGATTTAAGTGTTTCAAGCATTACGTCCAGCTGGCTAAGACTCGCCTCCCCAAACAGAACCAGGTCATCTGCAAACATGAGATGGGATATAAACGGAGCTCTCCTGCTTGCTCTCATAGGCTTCCAGCGTTTGGCTCTGACCGCTTCAGCTATAAGGTGGGAGAGCTTATCCATACACAACACAAAAAGGTAGGGGGAAATAGGGTTCCCCTGTCTGATTCCCCTAGAGGGGTAGAAGGGATCAGACCGACTGCTAAGAGGACCTAAAGAATGAAATTCCAATTCAGTCTGTCATATGCCTTGGCTAGATCGATCTTGATAGACATAAAGGCTTTCTTCCCAGTTAATCTGTTTTTCATTTCTTGGGCAATGATAATGTTGTCATGAATAACTCTCCTCGGGACGAAACTGGTCTGGAAGGGAGAAACTAGCCTATCCAAGACCCTTTTCAACCGATTCACTATAATCTTCGTGGTAGCCTTATAGAGAACGTTGCAAAGAGCAATAGGCCTCATTTGCTTGATTCTCTCAGGATTATCCACTTTGGGAATGAGAACTAACAGAGTTTCATTAACCGATTTAATACCTTCAGGATTAATGAAGAACCCTGAAATATCATTACACACCTGATCAGCAATTAGGTCCCAGTTTCTTTGGTAGAAGATAGCAGGAAACCCATCATTCCCAGGCGCTTTATGAGGACCCATTTGAAAGAAAACAACTTTGATCTCTTCTATAGTAATCGGCTTACTCAGGAGAAGAACATCAGCAGGATCGAGAGAAGGCCAGTTGATATGAGTCGAGAACCACGTCCTAACCGGTTGGTCTTCAGCAAAAAGATTAGAGTAGAAATTTGAGGCCAGACCTTTAAGGGCATCATCACTTCTAATCCAAATATCCCTTTCATTCTTCAGAGCTAAGACTTTGTTCCTGCGCCTGCGAGCCACAGCAATGGTATGATAGTATCTTGTGTTACGATCCCCATCCCTGATCCATTAGCCCTCGATTCCTGGAACCAGAGCTGCTCCTCCATATCTAGAGTCATATCCAATTCAATACTAAGCTCAATCTCCAAGTTTTCCAAATATGGATTAGGACAATGCTCCAGGTTCCTTTGAATACCATCAAGCCTTCTGAGGAGAGACATCTTCTTCTTATGGATATCCCGGAAGGTATTGATATTCCAATGCCTAAGGGTAGGAATCAAATTCATCAGATTAGACATAGTATCCCCTGATTTACACCACTTATCCGCCAGCATGAAGCTTCAATACGTCCGGTCTTCCCACTCCTGGTTAGCAGGGGACAGCACAATAAGGAGCGGGTTATGATCCGAGTTGGATCTAGGGAGGACATGAACCATAGCTTCATCATAGGAATTTCTCCAAAGGACGTTAGCAATAGCACGATCCAGGCGCTTGAACACTCGGTCAAGGTGCGCGAACTTAGGCCCCTTCCAAGTGAAAAACGGCCCAGAGTTACCCAAATCCATCAGCATACACTCATCCAGGACGGAAGCAAAGGCTCTACACCTACAAATATCAGCAGGAGCTCCCCCCTTCTTCTCATCCGCAGCCAGAATCTCGTTAAAATCCCTTGCTAACAGCCAAGGCTCATCAAAGACTTGTTGCCACCTCTTAAGCACCTCCCAAAGCTCTCTTCTTTTTTCCACTCTCGGATTCGCATAGATAGCGGAAAAAAGGAAAGGCTGCTTATTGTGGGGAGTAATCCTCAAAAGGATAGCTTGGGGGTTCTTATCCACCAGCTCAACAGAGCTATTGAAGTCGTTCCACAAAATCCAGATCCCCCCCGCAAAGCCCACCGCCTCTTCAGTAATAGAATTGACATAACCCAGACTCCTAATGATAGAGTCCGCTCTAGAGCCGCTAACTCTAGGCTCTAACAAAACCACCATATCCATTTTGCACTTACCGGAAAAGGTCTTCAGGATGCCTTTGAATCTTTTCTTCGCCGCACCACGACAATTCCAAGTCATCACAATCATTAGAAAATGGGTAGCTCTTGATGAGATGGATGGGCCTCACCTTCCCCATAACTAGCCAGATCCTTCTGGTCATTACTGCTCTTATCCCTGAGGACAGTACCACCTGCTTGATTCCCTTTAACCCCTTTCGGACCAGATGTTATATCTCCTCTCACACCAATTAGATCCCAATTCTCTTTTCCTCCTCTACAACCTGGAACCTGGTTACTCCCCTCTCTGGCCAACAACATAGCTGCAACTGCTGACTTAAGGGCCGACTCCTTCTGGTCGCTGGACAAAGAGTTAAGAAGCAGGGAAATATCTCGCTTCCTCTCACTAGTCGTCTCCGAAACCGCCTGGGGCCTCTTGTCCGTCAGGGGCTGAAGAGCGGACATGGGCTGGACCACAAGGATGGCAATAGGCCTCTTAAGAATAGAAAAAGTGGCAGGGGGATGAGGGGTAGACGGCCCATTAGGCCCAAGAAAACATATATCCTTGGCCGAAACAGGAACCCTGGGTGGGCCCATAGCGCCTCTACCTTTTTTCTTGCCCCCTTGCTTTATGGCAGGCTTCTCCACTGTCACAATCTTTCTCGAGCCTGCTACGTCCTCACTTTCCAGTGATAGCTTCTGCACATTGGTCCCAATGTTGATACCTTTACCAACCTTCTGCACCGCCGGCTCTGCTTGTTCATCAATCTCTGACAACACATTAAAATTGTTACCAGGAACACACCCCAACGGCAAAACCATCTTGGTATCACCGAGCGGTTTACCATGAGCAACCAAGGAGTGGTTGCTGGAGCTCCTGTCAGTGTTCGCCGGAGGGGGACCTCTAACCTTTTTCCCTTTCGAGTATTTTTGGACCACCATCCAGTCGCCGAAGACACTCTCCTGCCTATTCTCTCCTTCCTGCTGCCGAGTTTCAGGTTCATTCAAAATGGGCCTTCCATGGTGCATTACCCTGCCCCCCCCCCCCCCCCGAGCAAGATTCCTTTTTGTGACCATAACGGCCACACCCAAAGCACACCAAATGCAATCCTTCATAAGCAACGTTGTAGAAACTATCCCCTACTTGGAACATGGGGACGAAACTTTTGCGGAGGTCTACTTCAATGCAAATTCTAGCATATTTCCCCTTTTTCGTGTACTCCCCTAAACCACCATCAGATTTCCTTAAAGAATTTCTATCAACCTTGAGCGATTTTCCTAAGAGATTGCCTATCCTCCAAAGCATATGGGAAGTGTACAACTCCATAAGTAGACCAGGAATTCTTGCCCAAACCACCAATCTCTTAACTTGTTCATCATAAGGATCAAACATAGGTCTCCAACGTTGGACCACAACGTAGTGTTCAACAACAATCCAGGGTCCCTCATGAAGAACATGAGCATAGTCTTTATCATCATGGAGATTCACAAGAATATGCCCATTCTCCAGGTCTATAACCTCATATTTTCCAAGTAGCTTCCACATCTTTAGTAACCTGGTCATTAAGAATCGATTACTAATCTTCTTCCCCATAAGTTTCACAATCACCGCTCTACTCCACTTTTTACAATCCTCCTTATGCTGTTTTTTAGAGTAGTGCAGGACTGGGCACAGAGGGTTGATTTGTTCCTGCGGAGGAAGTTCTTCTAGGTCCTCATCATCCTCTGCATCTTCCTTCCTAAGCGAGGTTATCAGGTCCTCCTCTTCATTGTCGTACCCCTTCTCATCTTCGTTGAGTTGGAGCACCATGTCTTTATAGGAGACAAGCATTCTACCGCAAGGGTCTGATAAGCTGCGCTCCTTCATGTGCACATCTTCTCTAATTTCACTGGTTTCTCCCTTTTCACCTGATAGGAGATCCTGTTGGCCTTTGTTGGTACCAGTTCCCCGCACTCCTTCTCGGACATTTCGTCGTCCATCGCTGAGTCCATTTTAATGATATATTATTAGAAGAAGTGTTTATTATTTTGATGGTGTTTTACCTTCTCTCTTTTCCATAATATTCTCTCTTTTTTCTCTTCTCCTAATTTTGTAAAGAAAGAAAGTAAAAAAACACATGATTTTTTATCTTCTCTCTTCTCCACAATATTTTTTTTTCTCTTCCAAATTTTGTAAAGAGAGAGAATAAAAAATCATCAAAATACAATAATTTCACTTAAAATCATACAAAAATTATGTATTTTAAAATGGCAAACTCTTCCCATTATTATTATATAATTTAATTATTTCTTACACCAAAACTAAACTCAATTAAAAAATTAGTTGTATTTTACTTGGACTTTTTCTGCTAATTGAATTAATTCAGGCCTATATCACGTGTAATTCAATTTTGTCTCGATGACATCTTAACCTCAAGGAGAAGAAACCTATTGCCAAATATAAACCTACTGCATATCTCAATACTCTTCTTACTAAGCTATTCTTGAAAGTCAAATCATTACAAGATTGTGTTATATAATAGGAAAAATTGCGTCTCATTTTAAATGATGTAAAATTGTGTCATTTTAAGAGAAAGGAAGAGATAGATAAAGGGGAGAGAGAATTGACAAAAAAAAATAAAAGTGAGGATCTCACTTCTTTATGAGAGTGAAAAGATATAAATTGTGTCATTTAAAAGAATAAACATTTTTCCCAATATAATATTATTGCAAGATAAAACTGGTTTTTTTTTTCTTTCTTTTTTTCCTTGAGATGATTCCGAAACAGTCTCCTTTGCTAGATAAGCGAATATTCATATCATTACATGCGTGTTGCAAAAATATACAAATTACTTAAAATATAACAAAATCCCATGATTGGATTTACAGGAATACTAACATGACCTTGGCATTTGAATCATGGGAAAAGTAAATCTTATGTTATAGGAGAATTCAATTCTCATATCATAGATACATCAAGTGTGGGACCCGTCTATTTAAAAAAAAACAAAAAACAAAAAAAATGAGTGGCACACCTTTTTTATGGTATGTGTAGGAAGGGTTTATTTTCTCATGCAACATAGGAAAAACAAACCCCTTAAATTATACCACTCGACGATGCCTGCTTACAACCCAATAATGAATGGTACAATTGTAACAAAAACATTGTTACAAGATACAAATTTTGATACCGTAAAGGACAAAGTGAGCATGCTAAGTCACCATCACCATCCTTAATTTACTTGGCTGAGGGGAGAACGAGGTATCAGTGATGGTTTCAACTCCTTTATATCAAAAGATTCAAATGAATTGTTCTCCCGGAATTCCCCAAGAAGGGTTTCCATTGGCAAGGATTTAAGAGACTCTATTGTCCCTTTACTTGGAACATCTGGCTCACATCTTATTGGGGTTGTCCCACTTGGTTCGTAGTCCTGCAAGACATAGGAAACAAGCCACAGACATTTCATCAAGTCAAACATGACCCATTTAATAATAATATGTAAGATTTATCTTCTGAACATAAAAAGAGAGTAGAGTCAACCTACCCTATACTGCTGCTGAAAAATTTCACGTGCTTTTTCTTCGATGGAAGTAGTTTGGCCAGAATGATCCTCTCTGAAAGTTTCAAGTGTATTTGCATGAGTTTTGACAACATTCAACACACCAGATATGGATTCTCGCTCCTGCTCAGACATGTCTGCAAAAGATATCACAAGAAAAGGACCACGTAAATGCAACATATAAAAGAACCATAAAATCCATAATCGGTGTCACACGCCCCAGTCCCACTAGATGTTTGTAAAACTCTTTTTTAAGCTAAGAAGGTTTTTACATGCATATTGAATCACATAATACGAGAGATTTTTGAAGTAACAAGGATCAAAATCATAACAGCAATATTGTTAAACCAAAGGACCAAGATCTTGAACATACTCAAATGACTCACCATTAAGCTGATGAAGGACATCCTCACTGTTCTTTGCCACATCTTCCTCAGCTGCGACCCGAGCAGAATTGATTTCAATGTCGTGTTGCACATTGCTATCAGATGCATTCCTGTACAAAAGTAATTAATATCAAATTAAACCTATCAATGAGATGATTAATGGTTAAGAAAACAGAATACTGCCACGAATAAGAAAAGCATAGCTTAGGCCAAAACCAATTCAGCATAATGTAAAATAATTGAATGGATTTTCAGTAAAATAAATCCTCTCAAGTCTCATCCCAAACTAATCACATTTCCTGTAAACATGAGCAGCAGAGACAGCTATTTGAATCAATTCATCACACACCTGATAAGTGAAACTGCTGCAGAAATATGTTTGGCCCCAATCTCATTTACAGCCTCATGTGTCCTCTTCGTGTGTTTGATAGCTGAATCAGCGGTATTGAAACTAAAGAGAAGGATTAGAAGATAAAGTTAGAATAAAAGTCACAGGACTTTGATCAAGAAATCTAAAAGAAATAACATTCACCTTTGCTGCAGGAGTACTTTCATCTGACAATGTTTTGCAGCAGAAAAATCAGCAGTATCTCTGGCTTCTTTTTCTGCAAGCATGCAAAAGGCCTGCCATTTCCCTTTTGCTTGACCCACAATATCTCCCACTGATGACACGTGTCCATCCAAGAACAACTTACTGGCAAGGCCATTTTCTCTAAGATCAACAAGCTTTGCATCTACCTACAAGTTCAACCACCGAATCATTTTCAGTATTAACTGATGGGCAGAAACACATGCATTACCCTGTCAACAACCATACCCCAGAGGAAAAAAAAGGAAAAACTATCAAAAGAAACACTCTAGACACACCAGATCCATTTGACAACGAATGTGATTTGATACTAGATTAGTCATATCAGCAATAAGTTTCTCTGTATCAGATCTTGACTGCTCCTGCAAAGATGAGCTTTGCTAATAAGCATAACAACCATAAACAAAATATTTTAAAAATAAATTAGTATTAAAACATGTTATCACCTCATAAGCTTTTTTAAACTCTCTGATGCTCTTAGTTTGTATTTCATCAGCCTCTGATGCAAAGTTTTCAAGCCTTTTTTCTTCTTCCAAAAGTTTTTCCACGAATTCATGAGTGTACTCCGATATATCCTTTATTTGTTCAGCACTGACATTAAATCTCTTTTTACAAGACACAGACCAAAACAATTAGTAGATAAACAATGATGTCAAAACAATAAATGAAATAATATTAAAAGTAAAAAACGTGTAGGAAAAAACGCATAACAGTAAGAGAAAAACCATATTCGTGACTGAATGGCTAAAAATTAGAGATAGGAAGAAGGAAAATTAGAAGCACATACATGGCGTAGTTCCCTTGCAAAAAGTGCTAATTCAGCCTGCTGAGATGAAAGAGAACTCTGAAGATCATCAAATACTGAACCTGCTTCGGTGGCCTCAGATGCAAGAAACTGATTCACCAGGAAAAAAGTAAATTTCTTTTAGTGTAGAGCAAATATGAAAAATACGTTAACAAATATCAGTTAAATAAACATAAGTAATTTGAACATCTGCAGCATACTTCTTCAATAGAGTGACCATTGTAGGATATAAGAGACGATATTTCCTCAAAGGTAGCATCAGAGCTCGCCTTATGCAAACGCACAACATTTTGCACTGCCTCAATATGAGATATATACAAAGCCCTCAGAGCTGTAACTTTGTTTTTCAAATCAACAACTGCCTACAGGCAACAAAAAGATGAATGAGTAATTTAAGGAATAAAATATCTAGAAATGCAAAACCGTGAACCAAAAGTGACTTAAGTGAATCTAAACAGAAAACAAAGATCAATACCAAAAGGAATCAACAAATTTTTTTTGGATACAATGATGGGAATTGAACACATAACCTAATACAACCTACTCAAACCCCTCACCACAAATTTAGTTGAACTAAGAAAGGATGTCATCAACAAGAACAACAGTGACAATAGAGATTTATTTTACACACCTTATCATGAATGCCCAAAAATGAATGGCAGAGATTCTCCACACAATCGAGGTGTTCGTTCTGTTGAGACAAAGAAGTTGCCACAGTGTTACAAAGAGAACCAACTTGCTGGGCAAGCTCCATTTGAAAATTATTCACCACAGCTCTGTTGTCTGAGTTCAATTTATCTTCTCTACCTATAAAATATAATAACAGACAAATTAATAAGTTGTTGGACATGTTATAAAAGTATAAAACCATTCATTCATGTGTCTCCACCATTTGGGACAATTGATTCATGATATGGAGTGAATCGAACCTCTATGATCATTCTAGATAAAAATAAAAAAGTTGAAATTAAGCACAATCAAACCAGTGGAAAGAATAAGATCCCTTACCAATTTTCGAAAACAATGAAGCATTATCCTGAAGAGCTTTCTCCAAATCAGCTCGTAAAATGCATGCTTGATGAGTCAGAGCATTTTCTATGGTACATAATTAACATTAGCATAACAAAGCAACAAAAAGAAATGATGATCAAAACATACAATCATACGTACCTGCTTTTCTCTGCTCAGAAATGATAAAATCTTTCTCTTTCAGGGTATGCCGACATTTCTTTAATTCTTCCTCTGTGTTGAAAAGCAATTTACTGGTCTCGTTCAAGTTTTGCTGTGTCATGTTTTTACTTCACTTTTATAAAAATGCATACAGAACTTTGCAACTAAAAGAACAAATGCTCATATACTCACCTCAGTGGCATCGAGTTTTGCGCTTAAATCTGAGCACTGCCGAACTTGGTCAGTGTATTTACTTTGCAAATCCTCAAGTTGCTGGTTGAAACATAGAAAACAAGACTCTAGTTAAGCATATCAGGGACAATGGCCAGGGAAAAATATCTTCTAAATATAATAGCCGTCAAGAAAAGAAACCTTCTGATGAGTTTCTAGTGCATTCTCCATCAGCTCAATCTGATCTGCCATGGCCTGATCAGAAGAAAAGCATGCATCAATAGAAGGGCTCAAAGACACCTTGCTAGAAGTATGATTTTATGAAACAGGACATGGAAATCTAAAAACACAAAACCTAATTATACCAACAAATGAACAAGAACAAAGAAAACAAACATCTTAGGAACAAAGAAATATTTTCTCAGCGGCTGGAAGTTATGACAGAAGTACTGTTCCTGATGAACATGTTGAATAATCGTGTTGCAACCAGAAAGGAAATAAAAATCAAAGATAGAAAAAACAACCTTCTTTTCATTCTCCTCCTGAATGTATCTGTCCTTTGGTATATAGATGCCATTTTTCTCTCGTGCAGCGTAAACCTCTTATCATAATCACAAATTTAATCAACCTCAGAAACCCATGCATCTCAAAGAGTACAAGAAAGCTAAAGACCGAAATAATTCTTACTTCAGTAACTATGAGATAAACAAAGCAACTAACCTCCCTTAAGGCGTTCAATTTCACCATAAAGATCCTTGATAAGTGTTGATTTCATCATTTTTTGATTAACCTAGGAAATCAGGAAACAAAAATGAGAAGAAATAAATGCTTGAGGCACAATAATGAATCAGATCAAAGCAAAATGAGACAACATATGTCATAATTAATAAAAAGGAAAAATGTCAACATATCTAGCACATCTTATCCTCGGCTAATTTGTGAGCACAGATGTGTTTGGTATACATTGATATGTACCGGGTACATTGCCATTTTCTCTTCAAACCTTTCGATTAAATACATCTATGACTAGCTTAGCATCACAATGAGCCAGTATTACTCAACCACAAGCTAGCCCATACAAAAAGTTAAGTTTCGCTTCTAAATTATGTAACTTGCTACTAACTGTTACAACTTCACCCGTCCAAATTACCTGTCGTGTTTACAAATTTGGTTTTGCTTGTATGATGTATTTCATGAAGATTTTTTGAAAATTTAGAGTTAGAATGCTATGGAAATTGTATGTATCTTATTATTTAATTACTTATATATTTATATTTTAATATCTTTAATTTTTATATGATATATCCTCATCTACCTATATTCTAGATTTTGAATTTTTGTCCTACCCCATACCCATACCTTAATAGGTTCGGATACACAATAAAAAACAGCCCTAAATTATCAATGAACTTGAAACCTCAACAGATAACCAGGAGGTAGCTTCTCACCAAAAGGAATAAGATACTATTACAGCTTCCATTGATCACCTACAAGCTGAGTAAAAGTACTCAACACATGTCACAACTCACTAGAAAAATTGAATTGAAAGAGCCAATATTCATAAGATTTTGACAACATGAATATCTGAATAATGGATCAAGCAGAGTAATCAAATGATTCAAGTTAGCATCTTTGTTCAATAGATTTATAAAATGTTTTATGCACATATTATAAATGTACCAAACAATTGTAATAAAAAAAATACCCGAATCACACAATTCTTGGAAAATTACTATTTCATGAACATTAAATTAAATATTTTGAAAACACATCTAGAGATGCGTAGTTTAACAAAACCTATCAAGTCACTCAAACAGTAACAAACCTCGGGCTTATTTTTTATGTTCTTTGCCCTGTGTGCATAATCCAATGTGCTCAAGGTCTCCTCTAAGCAATGAACAGCAGGAGAAACGGTTGCTATGATGCATGTCTTTGTTCTTCCGCCAAGTGAATCACGCAGTAAACGTGTCAACTTGCTATCCCTAAATTCCAACATTTTTATGTAAGCAAACAAGAAAATGATGCATACAAACACGTACACAAGTATGCCCCCTAAACAAAGACTTAAAGAGAATGAAGCATAATCTGGTTACTAAACAGAGGGTGGAAAAACCTGTAAGGGACATGGCCAAGGTGCTCCACAAGTGCACAGATCACTCGCCCTAAAGTAAGCAAACTTTTGTTAATTTCTCCAGCTTCTCTTGCACGACCCTTAAAAAGTATCACAAAATTCCAACTTATCAAGCTTAAATTTTTATTCTTCAGGCAATTCCAACAGTGTATACCAAATAAAATGTACGCTTAAAGTGTATTACCTCTCTAGCACCAGACCGAGAAATATTTTCTGAGCCTGCTAGATCCACTAAATTCAGTTTGCCACATTTTATAAGTTCTTCACCTTCAGGTGTTGCTTCCTTGATGTGAATTGTAATGGAAAACAAAGAATGTGACCGACTGAAAGGGGAAAACATAATTTTAGTAAAAGACTATCAAGCACCAACACTTCAAAAAATCCCAACGTGTCGTGTCCGGCACTCTCTGATACTTCGACACTCTCCGATACTTCAACGCATGTGGTAGAAACTCAAAAAAAGGTTCAAAGGTTGCATTGCGTTGCATTTTTAGTTCTAACTATTATATTCGTTGAATTACTATTATAAATATTTGTGATATCTTACGTTTCTTTGCAAAATTAATGAATATTATAAGTTTAGCCTTTTTTTTGTTAAATTATTGAATATTAAATTTTATATATGTAACATAAATTAAAAATATTATTCAATATCAAAACGTATCCTAACGTGTCAAAATCTAACATTTTTTATAATTAACATGTCGGAGTGTCATGTCGTATCGTGTCCCGTGTCCGGTGTCGGTATTGGTGTTAGATAGGTAAAAGATAAAAAATTGACAATCTGTCGAACAAAAGAAAAAAATGAGAAGAGAAACAGAAAGCAATAATTACCTTGATTGCTTGTTCAATAAAGTTTCTGCAGTACGCCGTTTGGAAGACCCTCTCTCCAGAAGAGTAAAAATCTCACTTGCACATGTCACAATTTCTTCCTCCAAACCTCTTACAAGAACACCACCTTTACCATCCTCCATAAGAGGTAGCTGCTTCTTTTGCTTCTCCTCCAAAGCAACTTTAGAAATTTCCTCTGGGGCAAGCAAATCAGTAATCTCCTCGTTATACAATTCTAAGAAAGTGACTTTCACACTATACTCAGCATTCTGGTTCTCAAGAGTATCAAAAATCTGCTTAATAGCCCTTGGTATGACTCCTGCTTCTGTAGGCAACTCTCCATTGTGCCCACTCTGTAGAATAGACCAATAAACTTATTAAGCATGATGGATGAGTTTGCATGCTACACTGTCATGTCATTTCATGAATGACAAATATATAGACACTAAATCGTACCTTTGTCCTTTTAGATTCACCTTCCATTGTGTATGTTTTCCCAGTACCAGTTTGACCATATGCAAATATAGTACAATTAAAGCCCTCTAGAACTTCATTTACTATTGGAATGATAGCTTGTTCATAAAGATCTTTTTGCTGGGCAGAGGGACCGAAAACCTGCACGATATTACCATGAATAAATTTCAGATCCTAAAAAAAGTAAATAACTCTCCTCCAGCGTGTTATTATAACATTTCTCCTATTCTATTGGTTTATCATAAAATGTAAACCATTGTGCAATGCTTATATCTCTCCTATTCTGTTGGTTTTATCTTTAATAAGTTAAAGTTATATGCTCTGAAGAAAATATTCTCATATTAAAGTTTTTTATTTAACTTGATTCAATTAGGATTTTATATTTAATTAGATTTTATCTAAGATTTTATATTTAATTAGATTTTATATTTAATTAGATTTTATATTTGATTATAACTGTTATTTATTTAAGAGTAAACACCCTTTTTGGTCCCTGTCAATATCCACGAAATCCTTTTTAGTCACTGGCAATAAAAAAGGACCAAATTGGTCCCTAAAACGATGAAAAAAGGACCAAGGAGTACTTATTACAATTGACATAAAGACTAAAGTGGCCCTTTTTTTATAATTTTAGGGACCAATTTGGTCCTTTTTTATTTCCAGAGACTAAAAATGATTTCGTAGATATTGCGGGGGAGTGTTTACTCCTTATTTAATAATTTTGTTGTCTCACTCATGTAATTCAAATTTTTCCGTAAATTCATAAAATATCAAAATTTCATTTCTTACACATAGCATCTGAAACCAAGGGTAATATGCCCTAAAGGAATACCAATCACTGTCCAAGGTGCATCTCTTAACTAAGCAAACATGTAAATGGTTTTTGATTTAGCACCAGATAACTATGAACCAGGACGACAACCTAGTACTTCACACGTCAACAACGTTGTACGAACCAATCAACATAGTACAACCTAGCACTGCACATGTCAAAATTCGCAGAAATTAAGGAAATGAGAGAAGCACCTTATCGAAAGTGAAAACTCTGTCAATGTGCTTGCCGGCGATGTTCTGAGACACGGCTACCTCTCTGTTGTACTCGTTGCAAGTGATAACCTGCGGCGCATTGCTCCGCAACTCGTCTTCACTAAAGGGCCTGAAAAAATAATTAAAATTAAAAATTAAAAAAAAATCGAAAAGGGAATGGAATTGGAATTGATAGATAGTTAGGGATTTGAATATAGGAATACCTGCAACGAAGGAGAACCTGAACGTTGACGCCCTTCTCCTTCTCGTGGCGACCAGACATTTTTCGATTGAAGAGTGCCAGAATCAGAATCAGAATCAGAAAGCAAAGAGAAGAACGTGCTCTCTCTCACACACACTCTCTCTTTCGCGGGAGCGTTTTGAGATTTGAATTTTTGGAGACACGCTCTTGTCTGTTGTTTTCTGGTTTTATTTTATTTCTAAAGTTTTAATTTTAATTTTTCCTGAAAACACGTTATTTTGGGTTCATAACTTAACAATATTAATAGTAGAAAAAATAACTCTATTTTTAATAGGGGAAAGTATTGATAATCTTAAATTACATAATTTTGTTTTCACCAAACAAAAATTACATAATTTTGTGTTATTTTTAATAAAATTACATCATTTTTTACATTTTTTTAATTAGAAAAAAAGTACAGAAAAAAAAAATGCAAAAATACAAAAAAATAATAATAAATTTATTAAGAAATTACATAAAATTATGTTATTTAAAATAACAAATATTTTTTCGTTTTTCTTTTTAAATACACTAAACATAAAATATAATTTTTATATTACATACTGGCAAAAAAATTAAAATATTATTATTTTAATAAATAATTACGAATACATAGCAGTTTCGAAACTATTTACAAATCTACAGCAGTCAGTGGCAAAAAAAAAAATTAACTTATAAACCGTAAAACTTTGAAAAGGCATAACTTTTGACTCGGGTATCCGAATGAGGTAATTTTTTTTTTGATTCCACATAATTTTTCGAGATCTACGCAATGACATCTCATTTGATATATTTTATCTCTCACAAACACAATTCAAATTTACAACAATAATAATATAAAGATGGCACCAAAGTAGATTAACCCATCTATAAATAAGGATACTTAATGTCATATTACAATATATACTTCTGCCAAGTGTTTGAAAAAAAATAGTTTACAAGTTTATTTATTAATTATTAAAATATATACAAATTTATATAATATTCTACCAAGTGTTTAGAATATTTATTTAATTATTTTCTTTATTAATACAGATTTTTCAAATTAACTTTTGAGTTTAAATCACAAATTTAATCTTTATTTTATTTTTCTTTTTAATAATAATTTTTTAAATTTTGTTGTAATACACTATATAATACAATTATTGCAAATTTGAATTGTGTTTGTGAGAGATAAAATATATCAAATGAGATGTCATTGCGTAAATGTCAAAAAGTTATATGGAATCAAAAAAATAATTACCTCATTCGGATACCCGAGTCAAAAGTTATGCCTTTTCAAAGTTTTACAGTTCATAAGTTAACTTTTTTGTTGCCATTGACTGCTATAGATTTGTAAATAGTTTCGAAACTGCTATGTATTCATAATTATTTATTAAAATAGTAATATTTTAATTTTTTTGCCATTACATACTATAGTTTGTTATGTTTTAACACATTTTTCAAAAACTCAATCAAAATCCAAGTTGTCAACAATGCTTCAAATATAAATAAATATGCGTTATATATACACACACCAATGTTATAAAAACCGGGTCGACCACTGAAAACCAGAGAACCCGTCATGTAACCGATCCGATTTTCATATTGGACTGGCCATGTTACAGAACCGGTGCGACCCTGCCAATTTTCGTAAAAACCGGCGACCCAGCCCGGTCTATAAAAAAAACTAATTTATTTTCATAAATTAATATATATTTTTTTACTCTCAAACACAAATGGTTTGTTTTCTTTTGAAATATTTGAGTGATTCAAAGTTTATTAACTTACATAGATTATGTATCTACAACACTAAGATTATCTTGATTATGCAATATGCAGAGAATTTTGATTTAATTTATAGTTAGAGATGTCGTTTACTGAACCTAAAACTCCGGTATCACAAACATTATATGTTTGTTGGATTCTTTATTTGACAATAATGTGTAATTTATTATTTTCATATTAAAATATTTGAAATTGGTATATTTTTTTGAGGAAGGATATTCTTACTACTAAATTTTTCTACTACTAACTTACTACCTATCTAATCACCATTGAATCAAAGAGAGAGAATGTTAAAAAGTTTTTGAAAAAAAGGAAAATGTTGATCCAATGGTGATTAGATAGGTAATAAGTGGGTAGTAGAAAATTTTGGTAGTAAGAATATCTGTCCCTATTTTTTTACAAATATTTATGTATATTTATATTTTAATATAAATTGTAGATTTACATATATTTACCGAGTCATACGGTTGAACCAGTGACCCACTGGTTGAACCGGTGACCCAGTGATCCAGTACCTCGATCGGTTCAATCATGGGGCCGGTTTTAATAACATTGATACACACGCATGTCCATTTTGCTTTAATAACGATTATAGTCAATGTTTATCTTAATTTTATGAAATTAATTTTGGTTAATAGTAAATTTGAGGTGAAGTTACTTTGACAAAAACAATGTTGTTTGAATGTTTTAATAAATATAATTATTGGTGTTTATCAAAATATATATATAATTATTGGCAAAGATATGAAAATAATCTAAGGTAATATATTGTAACAGTACATTGTACACCGGTATTATTAATATTAATTATGATATTAAGAGCAGTTACAATCACATCAATTCATTTATAAAAAATGCGAGTAAATTTTTCCGTTTATTACACGAGCATTTAAAACCGTAAAAAGCGTAATAAGTAAAAGTTGTGACCGTAACTATAAACTCTTCGCGGAATAATATTTAAACTACTTTTATGACATATATTACATCTCTCATGTCACTAAGGGGTTCCCATAAACTCACTTAGCTAATTTCTCACTTTTACGTTTTCTACCTATCCGAACATGGTTCGGTCTTTAATTTTCTGCGGACAAACCGCATGGCGCGAACATCTCGTCCTTTGATATGTTATTTTAAACTTAATTACCTTTCTAGGAAGTTATCACACAAGTCATAAAGTTCTCGTTTGCTCCGGATATCGCCGTTTGAAGTTGGACAAGCAAATCTGTCAGCCAACTCCAAACATCCTTCACTCAGTCAAACATTATGGAAAATCCACTTAACCAATTGCTCTCAATTTTTTATACAAGAAACTAGACACCTCAAGCTTCAATTTTATATATCATACACCTAATTTGACCAAGAAATGAAGCGGGAATAATTTTCCCAAACTCGGTCCAGAACTGCCACATTTGCAGTAACCAAATGGGCAGTCTGTGTTCTCTGCCTTCTATAGGCATATTCCCAACCCAGAAAAATCCCAAAATTCACCACGAGATAAATGATATCTCAAGCTTCAAAATGGCATATGACACGTCCCTATCTGACCTCTGTGGAGGGAGATATGCTCTCCTAAAGTTCGCCTAAATTATGCCGATTTCTAGAAAATTCGCGAGAGTTTCATTTGTTTTTCCAACAATCTCCAAATTTGCAAATGTGTTCTATGACCTCAAACTGTACCTAATAATCATTGGGTGGTGTAACACCCCTTATTACTCCAGTTGTTAACATACATGATATTTGGCATACACAGCGAAAGACTTTATTTTAAAAAAAATAATAATAAAGCGTTTTACCAAAATACTAGTAAACTTTTTTTTTCGGAAACCATTTATGAAAACATTTCTAAAAACGTTCACGTGAGATACTGCGAAAGCGTAAATCTAAACATACATCTACTAATTAATTCCATGAGCTAGTATTAGTGGACATTGACCATCTAGATATAACATCAAGTGTCATTCTTGACGGAGTCTCAGGGACAGCATAACGGCTATATTTCATATAACTGGGAACATGATCCCACACATATAGATAACCTAATTGATATAATAATTTAAACAGATAGCTTGCAAGTCCACACGGACTGCAATCCCCTCAATGGGTCAATACAATTAATAAGGCTCTGTGCCCAAATTAACTGAATACATGCATCAAGTCTATATTAATTCAAAGTATAAAAGCATCAGTAAATAATTCATGGCTCTAAGAATACTATTATGAGCCTAAATAAATACATACAATAATCTCCATAAAATAATTAAGCATGTTAACAAGTCTACATGACAACATCAAATCTAAACATAATATAAAATCATCAACTGCATCATCAACTACTCTAATGCGGGGGCCTTTCCCCTAGAAGCATCACCACTACTCTGGGTACCTGAAATGATATCCTCAAACGGGGTGAGATAACATCTCAGTAAGCTCAAGGTTCATAGAGGATCCTCTAACCCCTGATCCCACTTCTTGCATGACAAGTCAGATATAAAGCATATAATACAAGCATACATCATAAACATAGCATCACCACATCATCCTTGTGTAACCCCAAGGTCAAAGCCACAGACAGTTTACACATGTGTGACTTCCAGGGACAAGACATAGACAGTCAACACAACCTCAGTATGAAATAGCTCCCAGAGTTAAGTCATAGACAGCCTACATATCATGATCACTGGCCAGGATCCTCATAACATATATCATCAGTGCATCATCATAACATCAAGATCATATAACATCTATATGAATGTGAATGAATGCACATATACATCATACCATACACTCTCATACAATACAACCATAATGCCCACCATCATGGTGGGGCCACAAGAGAGAGGAGTCAACTAGAACTAGGAGCTTACCTTAGGGAGCTTAGTACAAGCCCACACTCCAATATAATACGTATGCTCCAACAAAATTCTCAAGTGCACAGTTCTCTAGGCACACCTAGAGTAGGAACCATTCACATCATTAATTACATATTTATTAATCAAGTCATATCCACAACTTAATCATTTAATGATTCCACTTTTAATACTTGATATGCGATCAGCATATAGGAAATTACAAGGCAAAAAGAAGAAGAAAATGATTCAATCAATGCAAGAAAGGCAGAGAAAAAGGGTAAGAACATCGAAAGTCTGAATATCAGGGAAGATACACAAAAGAAGACGAAAACATTGCAAAAGAGACCTAGGTTCCCACGCTCTGAGCGCGGGGATGGCGCTCTGAGCGTGGGACAAGAAAAATTGGCAGAAGATCCCGCGCTGAGAGCGCGAGATCCGCGCCATCAGCGCGGGAGAAGAAAAATTGGCAGAAACTACCGCGCTCACAGCGCGGGAATGGCGCTGTGAGCGCGGGAAGCGCGAAAAGATGGGAATTCAAATTCACAAATTAGGTCAAAAGTCTCTTATAAAAAGAGACTCAACCTTTGAAGGAAAAACACATCTGATATAGACCACAAAACCTAGAGGAGCAGATCCGACTGAAGGAGGAAGGCGTTCTTCGTGTTCGTCGTTCCGTTCTTGTACTTTTCTTTTATTCTATTTTCAGTTCATGTTGAAATCAGATCAGCGATCATGATGTTGATTGGCTAGATCTATTTCTGTAGTCAGGGGCATGATCCCTTTGTGAATAATTGTTACAAGGATTGGATCATCATATGTATTGATTTTAATATATTTCATCTTTATCTTGCGCGTATTGATATTATTTCTGTTAGATCTGATCAACCTAATAGGGAATAATATTCTGGGGATCAGGGTTCGCAATAGGAATATTGGAATACTGATCCTGAAAGGGGATAAAGATGACTCTCCATGCATGTTCTAGGGATAGACTTGTATGGATTGCAGTCGTGGGATTTATCTACATAATGCTTATTTTCAGGCGGGATTACTAAGGGATTAGGGTTCCAACTGAAGTAAAGGGTTAGATCACCAAGGGATTGGGATCTAACTAATTATTTCTAAAAAGATGATAATTTGTCTGAGTTGTTAATTTCGATAAGTATTGTGAATCGATCCAAAGTAAAATTGGGAACAATTGGTGAATGTACCCTGGCTACAGTCTTCTTCATCACTTCTTCTACAAAAACATTTTCTTTATTTATTTTAAGTCTTTTTCATAAAAACCTAAAAACAAGTCTTTACATTTTTAGTTACCATAGTGTGGAAACACAAATCGATTAATCTAAATTAAGAGGACTGGTTATAGTAGTAATTGTTTTCCAATCCCTGTGGAGACGATCTTATTTATCACTTTATTACTTGGAACGATCGGCGCACTTGCCGATTACGCAACAAGTTTTTGGCGCCGTTGCCGGGGATTGTGTTTTCAATATTACAAATAACCGTAGATTCCTAAGATTAGATTCCTATTCTTTATTCTTTTTATCTTGTTTTGTGTTGTTCAGGTGCTACTAATAATTTTCTCTGATTTTTATGCGAGGTAGACTTCCACCTAAAGACTTTGTAATAGATTCTGAAATTACAAGGACAGAAAAGCAACTAAGGAAGGCTGCTAGACAGATCATTTGGGAAGATTTGAAGCACATACCTTTACAACCAATTCAAGAGATGGCAGAAAACAACAATGTTGGTCATGGACGAGGAGGAAATGCCAACAATAAATCTCCAAGACTGTTGAATACAATTCTGACTCCAGTATTCAATAGGGCCAATTCAAGCATAGTCAGGCCAAATGTGGAGGCCAATAATTTCGAACTCAAGCCATCATTAATTTCTTTGGTGGAAAGGGTTCAATTTTCTGGTGCTGATGATGAAGATCCACATGAGTTTATAGACCGATTCTTGATGGTCTGTGATACAACCAAACACAATGGAGTATCTACAGATGCTATCAGGCTTCGGTTGTTCCCTTTCCCTGTTAAGGGAAAAACATTGAGGTGGATCGAACGACAGCCAGCAAACAACATCCTTACATGGGAAGATCTGTCCAGCAAATTCTTTGATCATTTCTTCTCCATGGAAAAATATAATCAGCTGGTGAATGAAATCACAAACTTTCGCCAGCTGGAAGGAGAATCACTACGTGCAACATGGAACAGATTCCAGGAACTAAACAGGAAATGTGCACATTACGAAGGAGATGATGACAGAAAAGTGGTGATATTTTTTAATGGAATCACCCCTGAAACAAGGATGATAATAAATAGCGCCGCTGGAGGTTCTATTCGGGAAAGCACATCTGAGCAGGCTATTGAGTTGATCAAAAAGCTTGCAAGAAATGAAAATGAAAGTGTGCTAGTTCCCACACAAAGAACAGTAACAAAACCCGCAGATAGTGATGTAATATCATTATCTAAAAAGTTTGACAGCTTAAGTGAAAAATTTGACAAGTTTCAAGTGTCAAAAGTTCAAACAACTACACTGATTTGTGACCAATGCCAAGAAAGTCATGAATCCAGTGAGTGTCCAAATCCATCCTCCGAAGATTCACTTCAACAATTACAGGTGAATGGGATCTGGTACGATCAGCGTCCTCAACAACAAAATTTCCAGCGAAATCAAAATTTCCCTGGTGGTAACAACAATTTCCAACGGAGGACTCAAGGATCAGGTATGGATTTCAAAACTAACAATAATTATACTCAATCTTCACAGACTCAGCAAAAAGAGCCAGCCGAGTGGGAAAAAGCTTTCGCTCAGATGGCTAAGGCTTCCAATGATATGGCTCAGCATACCAATGCTTTCATGGAAGAAACCAGAGCCAACAATAAAAACACAAATGCTTCCATTAAAAATCTGGAGAATCAGATAGGCCAGCTGGCCAAACAATTTTCAGAAAGAATTCCAGGTA
This sequence comes from Gastrolobium villosum, assembly GCA_032173675.1. Classification (NCBI taxonomy): domain Eukaryota; kingdom Viridiplantae; phylum Streptophyta; class Magnoliopsida; order Fabales; family Fabaceae; genus Gastrolobium; species Gastrolobium villosum. The sequence goes on from JAVKPL010005529.1 coordinate 105,996, forward strand.
CCTTTCCAAGTAACACAGTCAACAATCCAAAGGATGACTGTATGGCTGTTACAACAAGAAGTGGTAAGATACTAACAGTTCCAACAAAACCACCTATGGAGTTGGAAAAAGGGAAAGAGGAACAAGAGAAGGAAGCAATTGAACCAGAGATTGAGGTAATTATAACAGAAAAAGAAAAAGAAGGCAGAATTGAAAAAGAGCAGGTTGCAGAACAACCAGTGGTGGCAAAAGAAAAGCATGAGTTAAGCCACGAATATGTTATGTCTAAGGCACCCTATCCAGAAAGATTCAAGAAGGGAGCCTACAACAAACATTATGATAGATTCTTGGACATTTTCAAGAAACTACATATCAATATTCCTTTTGCGGAAGCCCTAGCAAATATGCCGGGGTATGCAAAATTCATGAAGGATCTTTTATCCAGGAAACAAAAACTGCAGGATTGCCAAACTGTAACACTCACTGAAGAGTGTAGTGCTTTTATCCAGCAGAAAATTCCAGATAAACTGAGTGATCCAGGAAGTTTTAATATTCCTATTGCTATTGGTGATATTGGCATTGGGAAAGCTTTATGTGATCTCGGGGCTAGCATTAATCTAATGCCCTTATCAGTCTACAAATCATTGGGGATTGAGGAATTGAAACCCACCGAGGTATCACTCCAATTGGCTGACAGATCCGTAAGGAAACCTAATGGTATCATAGAAGATATTCTTGTCAAGGTTGATAAGTTTATCTTTCCTGCAGACTTTGTGGTATTGGATATGGGAGAAGGGAGTGAGAAGCCCATGTTATTAGGAAGACCCTTTTTGGCTACAGCCCGAGCCCTAATTGATGTTGAACAAGGGATGATTAAACTAAGAATGAACGATGAGGAAATTATCTACAATGTTTCAGAAGCTATGAAGAGACCGGCTGATAATAATGATTGTTTCCAAGTTGAGTCTGTTCAACATAAGAAAGAACGACCTCAAGAGCTTGATTATGAGTTGAAGGCTCGTGATTATGTACCTTTTGAAAAAGAAGGACTTACTGTAGAGGTACTGAAAGAAAAAGCTGAAGACATAGAGGTTGGTGCCCCTAAAGTTGAGTTGAAGCCATTACCAGACACTTTGAAATATGTGTTTTTGGGAGATGGTAATACTTATCCGGTAATCATCAACAAAGCTCTATCTGAAGGTCAAGAAAAGGAGCTGGTGGAAGTTTTAAAAGCTCATAAAACCGCAATAGGATGGTCTATTGCTGATTTAAAGGGCATAAATCCTTCTTTTTGTACACATAAGATTCTCCTGGAAAATGATATTAAACCTGTGAGGCAACCACAAAGGAGATTGAACCCAACAATGAAAGAGGTGGTAAGGAAGGAAGTTGTAAAACTTCTTGATGCAGGAATGATTTACCCAATTTCTGATGCTGCCTGGGTAAGTCCGGTTCAAACAGTGCCAAAGAAGGGTGGGGTAACAGTAATTACCAATGCAAAACATGAGTTGATTCCAACCAGAACTATCACGGGTTGGAGAATGTGTGTTGATTACAGGAGGTTGAACACAGCTACACGGAAGGATCATTTCCCACTACCCTTTATTGATCAAATGCTGGAAAGATTGGCGGGCCATTCTTATTATTGCTTCTTGGATGGGTATTCAGGCTACAACCAAATACCAGTAGCTCCTGAAGACCAGGAAAAGACAGCTTTTACTTGCCCATTTGGAGTCTTTGCATACAGAAGAATGCCATTCGGCCTTTGTAATGCACCTGCCACATTCCAAAGGTGCATGCTATCCATTTTTTCAGATATGGTGGAGAAAGGTCTAGAGGTATTTATGGATGACTTCTCTGTTTTTGGCTCTAATTTTGATTTTTGTTTGAACAATTTATCCAAAGTTTTGAAAAGATGTAATGAGACAAATCTGGTTTTAAATTGGGAAAAGTGCCATTTTATGGTAACTGAAGGTATAGTGCTGGGACACAAAATTTCTAATGCAGGGATTGAAGTTGATAAAGCAAAATTAATGTTAATTGAACAACTTCCCATTCCTGTAAATATAAATGCTGTTAGGAGTTTCCTAGGACATGCAGGTTTTTACAGGCGATTCATCAAGGATTTCTCCAAAATTGCTAAACCATTAAGCCAACTCTTGGTGAAAGATTCTGAGTTTTTGTTTGATGATGCTTGTTCAAAGGCCTTCCATGTGTTAAAAGAAAAGCTTACTACAGCTCCAGTGCTTACAGCTCCCGATTGGAACCTTCCATTTGAACTCATGTGTGACG